>JASCZW010004195.1:0-40432 GCA_034211315.2 Aedes japonicus | reverse complement strand
ATCACCACTTGCCCCGAAACTACAACCCTGGTGCACTTATTACGAGCGTACATCTGCTGCTGATCATTGGATTGCAAAACAATAGAGTGCCTGCGGTCCAGTAAACAAGCAGACAGCAGATCATCTATAGCTAAGGGTTTAGCTGAAATGGAGTGTGGATAGAAGCCGAAGGTGATCTGTCGAAGTAAACAACCACCCGAGTCTATCCATATCTCTAGCAGGCAATGTGGTACCAGTGAGAGCCCTGATCGTCACCCGGGAGAATGCATGAGAGCGGGTCCACTTAGAACTGCAGTGGTGGATATGTTTGTGCGAGATAAGTGGGGTTTGATCAGGAGCGATATTCAATTCTAGGGAGTCGGGGTTCATTTCAAACTTCGGCGTTTCGTGAGCATTGGGCTTCTGATGACCAACTTGTTTCCAGTAGTTTAGTTACTTTAGATCTTCCAACTGAAACACAGGCGCGCGTAGTGGTCTTCGCATGGCCAGGAATTTTTATGTGTTTAGTTTATAAGAACAAAATTTGTTAGTTAGTAAGCCGGAAATAAATGTAGTGTTGTGTAGTTTTGTGAGTTTGTAAATATAGAGTTTTAATTTGTCCGCGAGTGTTTTTCAATTTGCCCGAGAAGAAGTATTCCCCGAATGCCAGCGGGGCTGGTAAAAGGAAGGTGTCAATCGAACCCAGGTCCAAACCCAATCACACCGGTCGAGTGTTGAGGAGCCATCCACAAAATCGAAGGAGGTAATTGCCCGGTTCCACAACATTTTTGGTCCTTCGAACCGGATTACGGACAAACCACGGAAGGATTTTTGGGCCTTGGAAAACCATCAGGATCGCTTGGAGCCATACTGCGCTTGGATTGACGCCATCATCAAAGGAGCATAAAGAAGGTGATCGCCATTCACTGGGCGCACAATTACCACCCCGCCATCACACTCGCGGACAATTGGGTTGGTCTTTTGAATGCTACACAACAGGATATTGTTGGAGGTTGGCGCATTATCCCAACTACATTGGCTTGGTTAGGACATCCATCGAATGGAATTTTTGTGTTGGTGAGTTGGAACAAACTATATGTCCTGCCGAAGCGAGGACAAAATAAACCTCTTACTAACCGGAGTTTATATCAACATCTGCATGTGAACCTCTATGTGAGCTGCTTGGTGATTTATGGTTGATTTTGGAGCGCATTCGAACGATATTCAGAACAACAGAAATCCATCTGTGTTAGACTGACTCAAGGTTTCGCCGGAGCTGTGCATTAAGCTTTCATCGCCTATGGGATTGCCGAACTACTGAACCAGTGCGATGGTTTATCTCTCCAGGTAATTTACTTAAGTTCAGTATATGTTCGGCCGAAGTGAAGATTTCTGGATTCTAACGCTATTTTTCGACGTGTTTTTCCTACTTGCACTTTGGAGCAACTACGCCTTCTGGAAAGGATATTTATTGGTTCCCAAGCGATGGGACGGTAATCGGAACTGCTACTGTTCATCCGTTTTCGTTTGGATCATTTGGAATGATTGGATCTATCGTTAGCAAAACAACCCAGCCACCCACTTCAGCCACGCGAGATGACAAGTGAATAGAAGAGGTCGTGCCAACAGTTACCTGTCCAGGTGAGTCTTAGAGTGTATATGTCACCGAAGCAGGACGACAGTAAATACACATTTTAATATATTGAATCCTCTTCGACGAACCTTTTGTGATGACATACTGAGTGCACTTGGTGCCATTTTGCGATATTTGGTATTGAATTTGGAATTTGCTCTGCTCAGGGCTTAGCACCGCTGTTAGTTGCTCAGGTGAGTCAACACAGTATATGCCCGGCCGAAGCATACATTTTGGATATTACACCCTGTTTTTTTCCTCTTCGGTTTCCTGCCTGAATATTGACGTTGAGCACAAATAATAACTACCATCGTGTGACATTACTTGAACTACGAATTGGATTAACGTTTGGGTTCAGCCATTTGTTTCCAAAGGTAATTTACTATAGTATATGGCCCGCCGTGGCCAGGCTTGTTGGATACTACATTAGTTCCCCATTATCCCCTTCGGTAAACTCGCTTATGAGCTGTGCTGTTAGACGACTGGTTCCATTGATCAACAATTGGAGATTCAGTGTTCCTGCTTGAGTTTATGTGGATTGATGACGCATTTCACTGTGTGAGGTAAATATACACAGTATATGCCTGCCGAAGCTTGGAATCACGTGGATTACTACACCAATCGTCTCTCTTCCCCTTACCTGTACGAGTAACTCCAATCATCATGGCACCCCGTAAGCTAACAGTGTTGAAAGCTTTGATCGTCAAGCTGGGAGAAATTCAAACCGACCTTGACGATATTTGGAAGTTCGCCCAACACTACGATGAAGCCACCACCGCGACTGATGTCAACATGCGCCTAGAAAGGATTGAAGAACTTTGGGAGAGATACGGCGAGACATTGGTTGAAATCAAATGCCACGATGACTACGACGAGGATGATGAGACCTTTAACAAGGATCGTCTCGTCTACAGCGATCAATACTACCGATCGAAGTCATCCCTCAAGGACAAGGCGAAGGAGTTGCAGGGTCCACCGGACCTGGACCAGTCAACGCGTGCCAACGACTCGATGTTGCATGGTGCCCTCGACCATGTGCGGCTGCCGCAGATCAAGCTGCAGTCATTCAACGGCGACATCGACGAGTGGATTAGTTTCCGTGATTTGTTCACATCCCTGATCCACTGGCGGACTGATCTACCGGAGGTGGAAAAATTTCATTATTTAAAGGGTGTCTTCAGGGGGAACCAAAGGCTTTAATTGATCCATTAAAGATAACGCAGGCTAATTATAAGATCGCGTGGGACGCGCTTACTAAGCGCTACAATAATAGTAAACAGCTCAAGAAAAGGCAGGTTCAGTCGCTCTTTAGTCTCCCTTCGCTTACTAAGGAGTCGGTTTCGGATTTACACGTTCTTGTGGAAGGGTTCGAAAGAATTGTACAAACATTGGACCAGGTCGTCGAGCCAGCGGAGTACAAGGATCTCCTGCTAGTTAATCTTCTGACCAATCGTTTGGACCCGGTGACCCGCCGAGGTTGGGAGGAGTTTTCATCCACCAAGGAACAGGATATTTTGAAGGATCTGACGGAGTTTCTGCAGCGAAGGATTCGTGTTCTCGAGTCGCTTCCAACGAAAGCTGCTGAATCCAGGGGTGCTCAACCGTCGCAGCCACAATACCAGAGGCAGAAACAGCTAACCGCGAAGGCTAGCTACAGCACAATGCAGTCGTCATCAGGAGCACGATGTGTGGCATGTAAGGAGAACCACTACCTCCATCAATGCAACGTGTTCCAACGAATGTCGGTGGCTGACAGAGATTCGCTGCTGAAAACCCACTTCCTCTGCAGGAATTGTTTCAGAGTGGGTCATTTGTATAAGGAATGCCAGTCCAAGTTCAATTGCAAGAATTGTAAGGGTCGTCACCACACTTTGGTGTGTTTCAGGTCGGGAAAGGATAGTTCTGCAAAGGTCGCAGTGGTTGCTAGGGGCACCCATCCTTCAATCCCAAAGGAGTCCTCCGGAGTCAACGAGGCTTCTGGTTCGGGTTCCTCTCAGGTAGTCAACATGGCGGCTACCGACATTTCGGTTTCTGGTACGGCTCAACAATATTCTTCGCAAGTTTTGCTGGCAACTGCGGTCGTCGTCGTGGAAGATGACCATGGTGGACGGTTTCCTGCTCGCGCTCTCTTGGATTCGGGCTCAGAGAGCAACTTCATCACGGAGCGACTAAGTCAACGGATGAAGACCCAACGAGAAAGGGTGGATATCTCGGTGCGTGGAATCGGTCAAGCAGGAACCAAGGTCAAAAACAAAATACAAGCGGTGGTGCGATCGCGAATTTCTCCTTTCTCGCAAACAATGAACTTTCTCGTTCTTCCCAACGTGACGGTGAATCTGCCAACAGCTACAATACGCACGGATGGTTGGTCGATACCCCCAGGAATCAAACTGGCAGATCCCGCATTCTTCGAGTCCAGCAGGGTGGACTTGGTACTTGGTATCGAATCATTTTTCGATTTCTTCGAAACCGGTCAAAGGATCAACCTAGGCAACCAATTGCCAACGCTGAACGAATCGGTTTTTGGATGGGTGGTGTGTGGAGGTTTATTCAATTCTAATCAGGATCTGCACATTACCTGCAACGCTTCCGCAACAGAGAAACTGGAATCTCTAGTTGCCAGGTTCTGGTCTAGCGAAGAGGTTGGTTCGGTCAAGGTACCGTCACAGGAGGAAAAACGATGTGAGGACCTATTTCGGAATACAGTTCAACGAAATTCAAATGGCAGGTATACGGTCACACTCCCGAAGAAAGAAGGCGCTATTCAAAGGTTAGGCGAATCCAAGGACATTGCGATCCGGCGTCTTCAAGGTACGGAGCGACGGCTGGCAAGGAATACCAATCTTCACAAAAGTTACCACGAGTTCATGGAGGAATACGAGTCGATGGGACATATGGAAAAGGTCGAAGGTCAGCCTTAACTACAAAACGGCGATGTTTCTTGCCCCATGATCCCGTTTTCAAGGAGGACAGTGCTACTACCAAGGTCAGAGTATTCTTTGATGCATCCTGCTCAACGTCAACCGGCGTATCACTCAACGACGTGTTACTGACTGGAACGGTATTACAGGATGATCTTAGGTCAATTATCATGCGAAGCCGCACCAAGCGAATAATGCTTGTTTCTGACGCCGAGAAGATGTTTCAGCAGATTTGGGTACACCCGGATGATAGGCCTCTGCAGTGTTACTTGTGGCGCTCAAATCCTCAGAATGACATCAGTGTATACGAGCTCAAGACCGTTACTTACGGTACCAAACCGGCGCCATATTTGGCTACAAGGACCCTAAAACAGCTAACGGTGAATGAAGCAACGGCATACCCTCTCGGATCACGTGCGGCGAGCGAAGACACCTATATGGATGATGTTATCACAGGAGCGGATACGGTTGGAAAAGCTTGCGAGTTGCGAAAACAGCTGAGCGAAATTACGGAGAGAGGTGGTTTTAGACTCAGGAAGTGGGCATCTAACAGTCTCAAGGTCTTGGAGGGACTTCCTGAAGACAGTCTAGCAATTCGAGCGGTAGACGGAATCAACCTAGACCCGGATCCGTCCATCAAAACCCTCGGGCTCATCTGGATGCCGAAGAGTGATCAACTGAGGTTCAACTTCAACATACCTTCGGCGCGATCGAATCAGCAGTTCAGCAAAAGGGAGGTACTCTCGGTTATAGCTACGCTGTTCGATCCCTTAGGACTGCTTGGAGCAGCAATCACAACTGCAAAGATTGTGATGCAGTTGCTGTGGAAACATCGAGACGAAGGCGATCGTGCGCTGGACTGGGACCAGCCGATACCTTCGACGGTGGGTGAGGTTTGGAGGAAGTTACTTGCTCAGCTACCTCTGTTGAACGAAGTCAAGATTGATCGCTATGTCATCGTTCCAGCTGCTGTTTCCAAGGAGATTCACTGCTTCTCGGATGCTTCCGAGAAGGCGTATGGATGTTGCATTTACGTAAGGAGTGTAGATGCAGCAGGTAGGGTAAAGGTGTGCCTTTTGTCGTCGAAATCACGAGTGGCACCGTTGAAATGTCAAACTATTCCGCGTTTGGAACTGTGCGGTGCTGTTTTATCCGCGGAACTCTTGATTAAGATTCTGGATTCATTAAAAATATCCACGCAGGTATATTTTTGGACAGACTCTACCTGTGTCTTGCGTTGGATCAAGGCTTTACCGACAACCTGGAATACGTATGTCGCCAACCGAGTGTCGAGAATCCAAACGCTCACGAATCCAGAACAATGGAGACACGTTGCAGGAATAGAAAATCCTGCCGACCTTATTTCGAGAGGTATAATGCCAGAGGACATTGTGCACAATCGTTTTTGGTGGTGTGGGCCGCGATGGTTAGAGCAGGAACCTGGTGGTTGGCCAGAACCACCGGAGTCATTGAGCGCAACCGAAGCAGAGAAGGAGAAGCGACGTACGGCCGTCGCATACACTAGTTCCCCAGCCGAAGAGTTCAACGAATGGTACCTAGGACGTTCCTCATCATACATCGAGCTCGTCAGGCGAACGGCCTACTGGTTACGGTACTTGAACTTGTTGCGTACACCACGAGAACAGCGGAATCCATCGAAGTTCCTCACAACAGCGGAGTTAAAGGAGGCAGAAGTCAACTTGGTTCGGAGAGTTCAGCAGGAATTCTTCGTAGAGGAATGGAAGGCATTATCCAAGGGAGAATCGGTTTCAAGAAGGTCACCACTGCGTTGGTTCAACCCGTTTATATCAAAGGATCAGGTGATTAGAGTAGGAGGACGACTAGCGCATTCGAAAGAGGCTGAAGATACGAAGCACCCTATGGTCTTACCAGCACGCCATCAGCTTACAAGGCTGATTTTACGTCACTTCCACGAGAAACTACTACACGCTGGGCCACAGTTACTGTTGGCAGCTGTTCGATTGCGTTTCTGGCCGCTGGGAGGAAGGAGCGTGGTTCGAAACGTAGTGCACCAATGCATGAAATGCTTCCGGGCAAAACCATCATCGATCGAGCAGTTTATGGGAGAACTGCCAGCACCACGTGTTACCGTATCTCGACCGTTTTCCCAGACCGGCGTAGATTATTGTGGGCCGTTTTTTGTCCGGCCAGCACCCCGGCGCCCAGTGGTAAAAATGTACGTCGCTGTATTCATTTGCCTGTGTACCAAGGCGGTGCACCTCGAACTTGTTTCGGACCTTACTACTGACAGGTTCATTCAAGCCCTACGACGATTCTCGGCCAGAAGAGGTAAATGCGAAAATTTGTACTCCGATAATGGTACAAACTTCGTAGGAGCGCGAAATAAGCTGAAGGAACTGGACGATCTACTGAGGATGAAAGAACATCAGGAGGGTGTGGCGAGACACTGCTCGGAGCAAGGGACACGATGGCATTTTAACCCACCGAGTGCTCCTCACTTTGGAGGTCTATGGGAGGCCGCGGTACGGTCCGCCAAAATTCACTTGGTTAAAGTAGTAGGAGAAACGCCCTTATCGCCAGAGGATTTTTCCACGTTGCTAGTTCAGATAGAGGGTTGTTTAAATTCAAGACCGTTGACGCCCATGTCTGACGATCCCAACGATCTGGAGCCATTAACACCGTCTCATTTTTTAATCGGTTCCAGTCTGCAAAGCTTACCGGATTCCGATTTGGAAGATGTCCAACTTAACCGCCTGGATCGCTTCCAATTGATGCAGAAGCTGCTCCTAGATTTTTGGAAAAGATGGCGACGTGAATACTTGTGCCAACATCAGGGGAGAAATAAGCGATGGAAACCACCGATTAAGATCGATGTTGGCGGGCTAGTTATTATTCGGGAGGATAACCAACCTCCAATGAAATGGAAATTAGGCCGAATTACTGCTATTCATCCTGGTACCGACGGGATTGTAAGGGTAGTAACTTTAAAAACGGCATCCGGAATCCTCAAACGCCCTGTGGAAAAATTGTGTATCCTACCATTTCTGAAGTCAACAACCAGCTAATGAAATTTAAGACTCGAGCTCAACGTTCCCATTCCCTTTCCCGTCGAAGAGGATATTTTATTTCATTTCAGAAATTGAAGCAATTCCAGGGTGGGTGAGGATGTTGTGAAAGAGTATCACCACTTGCCCCGAAACTACAACCCTGGTGCACTTATTACGAGCGTACATCTGCTGCTGATCATTGGATTGCAAAACAATAGAGTGCCTGCGGTCCAGTAAACAAGCAGACAGCAGATCATCTATAGCTAAGGGTTTAGCTGAAATGGAGTGTGGATAGAAGCCGAAGGTGATCTGTCGAAGTAAACAACCACCCGAGTCTATCCATATCTCTAGCAGGCAATGTGGTACCAGTGAGAGCTCTGATCGTCACCCGGGAGAATGCATGAGAGCGGGTCCACTTAGAACTGCAGTGGTGGATATGTTTGTGCGAGATAAGTGGGGTTTGATCAGGAGCGATATTCAATTCTAGGGAGTCGGGGTTCATTTCAAACTTCGGCGTTTCGTGAGCATTGGGCTTCTGATGACCAATTTGTTTCCAGTAGTTTAGTTACTTTAGATCTCCCAACTGAAACACAGGCGCGCGTAGTGGGCTTCGCATGGCCAGGAATTTTTATGTGTTTAGTTTATAAGAACAAAATTTGTTAGTTAGTAAGCCGGATATAAATGTAGTGTTGTGTAGTTTTGTGAGTTTGTAAATATAGAGTTTTAATTTGTCCGCGAGTGTTTTTCAATTTGCCCGAGAAGAAGTATTCCCCGAATAGCCAGCGGGGCTGGTAAAAGGAAGGTGTCAATCGAACCCAGGTCCAAACCCAATCACACCGGTCGAGTGTTGAGGAGCCATCCACAAAATCGAAGGAGGTAATTGCCCGGTTCCACAACAAGTGGAATCAATCACTAGGTAACCAATTAAATTTAATTTTAGCAAGATGTAAACGGGATCTTCAAATCTCTTTGTTTCTTTCATTGAGAATGTTTTTCTACGCTTCCTGATCTTACTCGCGGCATGACATCTGTCAACGTCAGTTGATGTGATTTAGGTTCTCATGGGTTCGGGGATGACAAATGGCCTGACAACATTCCCGCCTCCGTAACTTTGCATACCTGTAGCAGTTTTACATGGATCCTCTATGTCTAACACAGCAAGCTTAGTGGCTGGTCGTTGTAGTCTTCAACTTCGATTTGTTTTCTGTCGTTGAACCATTCTGCTCGCCTACAAATTATTGATAAGTACTCCCTAAGCCATTGGCGCCAGAATAGGTCTAGTTGATGAAAGATTCGCTTCCAGCTGCTCAGGATTGCTTCTCGCTGATCCGTATGAAATACCAGGGGTTGTTTGACGCCATTGGAACTTCCAATCAAAAAATAGTTCGTATTAGTGCCTCTTGTTCTTCTAACCAGAGGTAGGTTAACGGTCTTGAATTGACTATACTTTCCGCTTCAACTAGCAATATCTGAAACCCTTCTTCGTTAAGCTTCCTACCTGTGTCGATACTTTTTAAGGCAGTTTTAATAGGACCATCCTCTCCCATATAAGGAGCAGCGGGTGGGTTGAAATACCATTTAGTTTTGGCACTTGTGAAAGTTTCCGCTAGACCGCTCTCGTAGCACTCTCTCTGAACCTAGGAAGTTGGTGCCGACGAATCGCCGAAAACTCGTGATGCAGCTTTCGGTACTCAGACTATGCGCTCCTTCAAGGTAAACTGCGTGAGTGGTGAGATATGTACCAAGTGCCACCCAACGCTTTGCTTGACTGCGCCCAACCTTTACCAATATTGGACCAAATGACCAAATTGGATGAGATGATACTGACATTTAGTGGCTGATACTTCATAACGTTCATTATTTTAAAGAACGGTTACGTGTGCAAACGATATAGCGTTATTGAACATCAAGAAGCTCAAATGTGAAAAAAATATCGTTCAGTTTCAAAACAATTATTCTATCCATCTATGTTGATTTAAATATTTTCAAATCTCAGAACGGCATTCTTTGAAAACCCAGCAAAAGATTAATTTATCAAATACCCATAATAAAAGATTCAATAAAACAACAAGAACAAACCTCATGCTAGCCATCAGGATCATATGGTTTAGTTTACGTTCTGAATTATACTGCCCCTCGACATATTAGTTCAAATGTGCACTTCCGCCTTTTTACATTTGCAGTTACTTTTGTTCGCCAATTTAATACATTTTAATAATAATAAAATTTTACGACATTAGGGATCCGCTTTTGCACGGTTCAGCTTTTCCAAACAAGTATGTAGGTGGTGTTTATATGCATCCATGCATACTTGCATGCATGCATGCCAGCCAAGCCAAGTGGGTAGTCGCACACAACAGACAGTCAGCTTGGCAGAGGAAAGGGTGTGAAATTGCATTCATTCCATCCGAAAGTGAACTTCAGCATATAGCCATGGTCGGTTGCAGAAGGGTTCGCCGCCGATCATGATCAGGGGCTGTGGTCTTCCACTAGCGATAAGCATCGGTTTCGTCGTCTGATTTTAAACGGAATGTTTACATGCATGCTCTATAGCTCTTCCTGTTTGTGTTTCCTCTCCCTTCCTAGCTCACCACAATGCAATGTGATGCGATATTCCCATTTTTTCGCCAAATGATGGTCTGCAGTTCACGAACTTTTTTCCCGGTTATCCCTTTTCCGCTTTTCAGTTAATATTTTGCTATCCTCTTAGCAAATTGGATTTAGAGCTACAGTAATGCCCCGTACCTACTGCTGTTCGTCGAAACTCGGACCGATGTGCAGCGTGTCAGTTCATTTAGAGGAAGGCCACAACCGGGCGGCAGCGTCTGGAAAAGTGTGTATCATACAACAATTAAGTATTATTTTTCATCGTTTACTCTTTTTGAAGCTCTTGCGGGCGGCAGAGCAGAGGGGATTGTTGCTTTTTTGCTGACTGCTAACTGCCTGCCTAGTTGCCGGATAAATAGCTACGCTTATGGGAGTTTAGTCATTTCTTTTCGGTGCTGGCATTAGGGCATTTTAGCACCGGATCGTGCAGGACGATGTTTGCTTGGTATTGTTTGCCTCGTGCTAGATATAGTAATTACAAGTGATGTTGTTTATTTTCGAAAGAGGAGTGGAGGGAAATTGAACAACCTATAGATTGAGTACGTTTTAAATTTAATTTAATCAGATCAATCACACGGCTGTTTGTCATTCAAAAGCTCGATGGGGGCGATTAAAAAGCACTCTAAGCAGATTCAGGCTGTGGTGGTAGTTAAAATTGGTGTTATTCCAATATCGAGTTATAAATAATATGTTCAATTATCTAGCACTTTTTAAACAGACGTATCTGATTTTGTAAACAAAGAGGAGAAGTAAGATTCAAACGTAAATTTCTCAAAACTCTAAGCAACCTCACGGAAAGTAGCATCACCATCATGTTAGGGAAATGTTATTCCTTGTGTTGGTGGCCCCAGTTTGCTTGGAACTGCTAAGGGTTTCAAGAATTTCACTTCTGAATCTTACTTCCCCTCTTTGTTTGCAAAATCAGATACGTCTGTTGTAACACAAGTCTCTTGACCTGCGAGATTTCGTCCACTGAATACGCCCTCAATCTCTAAACAAGTAGCTTAAGCGCCACCTCCTAAGAGGACTACTCGTCGAGGTTAGTTTGCCCGGCAGAAACCCGACCTCAGGGTGGGTTTAGTTAAACAGAGACCTATGTGTGGGATGGGCGATGCAACAGATTGATACCCCAGGAGCGTTGGAGATCCTTCCGAAAAACTACTTCCAAAGCACAAGAAACCTGTGGTAACCGTCTTCTTACCGGCACACTACACTACAATCCACATTTCTCATCACTGGAGAACCCCTTGATGCTCATATCTCCTTTACCGATCCTGAAACGTGAGTGCGATGGCTGTTTTCCCAGGCAGCCACACCTAGAGTAAATGTTTATAGTACTCAACAAACACTACATGAAAACGACGCGAAAATGTGAGGGATCTAGACAACCGAACTTCGCATTACGGGGGAAACTCTCGTTTTAGCAACACAACATCATTTTGTTCAACATAAAACATTTAATTCCATTTTTGTGTTTATTGGCGTTCCTACCTAGGTTTTTACATGTTCCTTTCCCCTTCACTTTCTTCTATCTCTAACTCTCTCTGTTCGTGTGTGCGGAATTTCTGCTTCTAGCGATTGCTAGCCTAAACTACCATTTGTCTTCGAGCTCATTTGTGTGTGTTGAGATTCCTCCCTTATGGAAAAATCCAAACGATAGTTACGTCCATCTCTTTGATCCTCTTTAAATAGACTCCTCAAATGTCTTTGTTTCCCTGATAACTCGAGCTTAAAAACTTCTTCTGGTTGCTGCCGAATAACGAACTCATAATCGATCTCTTCGTGAGTGAGATCCTCAGCTCGTGGCAATAATCTATTCATTTTTTTTTCAGATGTTAAGAGCCAACCAATAAGAAAACTGCACGCTCAGTTCAACTGCCAGGAAACGGATTTTGATCTTGGTATTTTATCTAGTTACAACGACTGTTTCACAGTAAACATTTAGAATCTAATTGACAAAAACTCATAAATAATAATAGGAACACAAAAAAAAAAGTATATTCAAATATATGGTTACAATCCAACTTATTTCTAAGAACAAAAATCTTAATGAATTGAGATTTAGACCTTATAAAAACCACAACAAAAGTATTCCTTATAGAAAAAAAAGTGCCAATATTTTATAAGTAAGTACGCATCGTAATGCAAAGATAAGCCTAATTAATGAAAATAACTATAGAAAATACAAAAAGCCTGGTATTGTTGGGCGCCAAATGTAACACATACAGCTCAATTTTCCTTTAGCGGTGAACACATTTATAAATTAATTTTGAAACTAAATTACGAAATTTCATGCAACAAACCAAATGAACAATATATTACCATCTTAATATTATTAAATTGAACAAAGCAGCTTTTAACATACAGCTGTAACAAATCCAGGGACGTTTAATAAATAATAAAGCGTACTTGCTACACTGTTTGAAAAAGTACTTGAGAATTTATGTTTTATTATACAAACAAGCTTGAGTTTTGGGTATTTGAAGTGCGAACAATCAGTTTCTGACAATTCGGGCGACACGACCGACCATGTGGTTGGGTTCTTTATTGAAAAAAAAATCATTATTGAAAATAACGAATAGCTCAATAACTTGTTTGAAGTTTGTTTTTTTGCAATCGCTTCCCGCTGTTTGCTAGCATGTGATGGTTTCCCTATCACAGTCATCATTATCTTATAATGCAGGCAAATTTCTATCTATTGTTTAATGCGGGTAATTTTCTAGTAAAATTCTAATCAGTGCTTGAAAGTGTTTCTTACGTTCTAACTCCTTGGGTAGAGTCCGTACTATTCTAAAGGAATCAAAAAAGGATTAGAAAGTCTAAGTAAAATGTCGCAGCTGGTCAGGAAAGCAGGATGGAGTTCGGAGAGTATTCGAGGCCTTGTAATATGTTTGAATAATAGTAGAGTTTGTATTTATAAGAAATGAGTTTTCAGAAAATCTGTATGGTTAAAAACGAAAATAATTGTACCAAAACCAGAGAACACCAGAGCTAACTTTCAGAAACAGGTCTCGAATATTTCCAGTTTTGTGCGGACGAAATTAAAAACGTAACCGATAATAACTGTACCTTGTTTATATTTGATCCAATAAAAATGTAGTGTTTTTTACCCTCGTTTTTGAATGTGATAAAATGAATTGGTAGCCCGGCTGGGTGCCGGAGGTCGATGCGTTAACGATTACGAACATCCTCCCCGCATTGAGCCAATGGCTCAATCAGAAAGTGTACACAACTTCTACACCGGACGCTGATACTTCGACTTGCCTCTGCGTAACGTGACGGTGCAAACCAATCCTCGCTGTGTGGATGTACTGCGACGATGCGGGCCAAGCTGAGGGTGGGCTGCTATCATTCTTTACAATGACCAACTGTCCAGGCTTCAAATTATCTTGACTAGTTCTCCACTTCCCCTGGGTTTCAACGTAGCGATGTACTCGTCGAGCCAGCGCTGCCAAAATTCCGCTATTTACCGCTGAACCTTCTGACAACGGTCCACTTGATTCATCCTGAAATGGATTACATCTGGTTCAGGTAGTAGATTCAAGGACTGCCCAACCAAGAAATGTCCCGGGATGAGTGCCTCGACGCTATCAGGATTCGTAGAAATAGGGCAGAGAGTCCTTGAGTTGAGACAGGCCTCCACTTGACACAACACGGTAGATTATTCAAGCAAAACAATGCATTAGGTCCTAAGTAACATTGGGAGCCTCTCTTTGCCGACTTTCTCTTTGCGTTCCTACGGCCATGTAAACACATTTTCAACTATTTTCAACATACAGTATGGTAGTATAAAGTGTGCTTAGGGATTCAGTACGTCGAAAACATCAGCAAATCGTTTAATAGACAAGCTATTAACCAAAGAGAAAGCCGACGAAGAGAATCTCTCAATGTTACTTAGGACCTAATGCATTGTTTAGGTTGAATTCTTCACGGCCGCTTCCCATATACCGCCTTGATGTGCACTCGCTGGTGGAATGAACTTCCAGCGAATTCCGCGGTTGGTGAAAAATTGCTCTGCTTGCTTGACGTGCTTCATGACGATCTCGTAAATTTCCTGCAGCTAACGATCAGCGCCTACCAGATTCGTGCCATTATCCGACCACATTTCGTTGCAGTATCCTCGGCTTGTGATCATCCTCTTAAATGCTCCTAGAAGAGTCAAGCAAAACAATGCATTAGGTCCTAAGTAACATTGAGAGACTCTCTTTGTCGACTTTCTTTTTGCGTTCCTACGGCTATGTAAAAACCTGTTTAACTATTTTCAATATACAGTACGGTAGTATAAAGTGTGATAAAGGATCCAGTACGTTGAAAACATCAACAAATCGTTTAATAGACAAGCTATTAACCAAAGAGAAAGTCGACGAAGAGAATCTCTCAATGTTACTTAGGACCTAATGCATTGTTTTGCTTGAAGTGTCGGTGGTTGGATCTCCAGCGACCTCCAAATTAACGGCTTTAGTCGAAAGGCATACACAAAAAACAATGTATCCTTTCATGTTCCACGTGTGTTGCTGCATCGCACCAGAATCGGACCAGCATAGTCTTGTCAGTGTGGGCGAAAGGGCGACTCGCCGTCACTCGAGCTGCTGGAAAACTCCCCATTAGTTGTTCTGCCGTTTGCGCCTTGTTACTACAACACGTCACGCAATCTCGTACCACCTGCTTTATGACTGCCTGACAACCTTGAATCCAGTAACGTTGGTTGAATGTTGTTGTCATCAAAGTTGGCCCAGCGTGACAGTTGTTGACGTGTATTTCCTTGACCAGAAGTTTTGCGAATCGAAGATTTTTCGGGACGATTATCGGGTGCTTGACATCAAAGGAATACACCGAGTGGAAAGGGTACAGGCTTTAAATACTGGACTTGACAGGAACTTAATCTCCTCGGGCCAGAGTCTTGATTTCGCTTGCGTAGGAGTCTTGCTGTGCCAGCCGTACAAACTGCATCCAAACCTGATGCAACTACGATGACAGAATGGAACCGGACCAGCTGCCAGCAGCCCACGTTAAGATCGGATCGCTGTTCCAGTATTTCCTTCTCGATGACGTTGTTTGTGGCTGGAAAACAAACTGAAACATTGAGCGACTGAAATCGTTTACGTACCTCCAGTGATTGCTCGTCGTGATCCTCGTCTGGTGCGCTTCGTTTCAAAGTTGCGGAACCGTCTGACAGCCATGCGGGCCCCGTCCACCACAGAGGATGGTTGATAAGCTCCAACGGGGAGATCCCGTGGAAGCGCAGTCAGCAGGATTTTCGTTAGTCACTGCGTGTGCCCTTTATCGGCATGATGCCCAGAATCGAAGAAGTTCTATTTGCTATGTAGGTGCTCCTCTTGCTTGCGGGGATGGCTGGATAGCCACTGCAGAACTATCGTGGAATCCGTCAAAGCGTACTGCTCAAACTGGAATTGCTTGAGTGGCTCTGCTACTTGCTTCATTTCATAGTTTCGCCAAGAGGTTCGCTGCGTTTAGCTCGAGACGAGGAATGGAAACTTGTCGTACAGGAGCGACCTTGGTCTTCGCTGCCAGCAAGGTAATTTCGACCTCGCCGTTGTTGTCCACAGATCGGAGATACACCACAGCATCATACGCTCCCTCCGATACATACGAGATCCCGTGTAGTTCGATGCGGCCGTTGTAGTTTGCCGCCCATCGTTGTATTTGACTTGCTCCAGATAATGCAAATTCTCCTTCGTTTCAGTCCACACCCTATCGATGACGGGGGGCGGATCGTACCAGTTAAGATCGTACAGCCAACATTGTTGATAAAGGATTTGACTCGTGTGCAATCACCGGTGTTAACCATGCAAGTGGATCGAACAATTTCGCTGAATCGAGGAGCAGCTGGTGCTTCGTGTTTGGACCATCAATTGGCATGGTGACCTTGAATGTGAATACATCTTCTGCTGGAAGCCAGTGCGTTCTGAGTGCCTTTACTGTGTTCCGCTCGTCGGGAGATTGAATCGGCGTTGCGATACTGATGGTATTCGTCAGCGAGTCGAGTACTTCGGGCGAGTTTGAAATCCATTTACGTAGGGTGGATGCATCAATATTTGGCGGTACATCTTCTCGACATCCACAATGAATACCACCGGGAATAAACGGAATTGTAGAAGCACTTCGAACAGATCGGCGATGATGTTCGAAGCATCTAGTAAAATGTCGTTGAGGGATGTTCCGGTCAGGGTTGTAGAAGACCCATCGTAAACCACTCGAAGTTTTGTAGTTACGCTGTCCTCCTTCATGACACCATGGTGTGGCAAGTAGTAGCTTTTCAAACAGTCCATGTCGACTACCTCCATGTGGCCCAAGTGCAGACATTCCTGCGCGAATGATGTGTATCGTTGCTTGAAGCTGCTGTCGACTCTGGTAGCAGCTGCCAGCGAATTTCCTAGTTTAAGCCCTGAATCATCCTCCATAGGCAAACGGACGATAAAGCTTTTCAACTACCCGTTCCTCATCCTTGGTGGGCTGCTTAGGATGCTTTAGCTCTTGATTTTCCCAAAACAGCCGCAATGTGCGGTCAATGTCAACCTCCTGATCCAGATTGGTGACCCAATGATAGGTATGGGCACACCCTTGCTTCGAAATCCTTCCTGCAACCATTCATCCAAAGACGGAACGCTGTGCTACCGTTGTGGTCCTTGACCTGCCCTGGCTCCTGAATCGAGAGAAAGACGTCTTAGTCTAGGATGACATCCGTTGAGCCAGGCTTGTGAACTGCGGGTCGGCCAGTTGCAGACCCTCCAGGTACGGCATGTTAGATACGCTGAATCGCTGGCACGGCAATGTTGCTGTGAGCCTTCCCAAAACGTAGGCTTGAGCTACGAGCTTCTCATCATCTTGGAATCGTGATGACATCACCAGTGTAACCTTGCCAGCAGTGGTGCAGGCAACCTCGGCGTTGACTCCACTGTAGCGTTGCTACGCCTCAATCCAAGACGCTTTACGCACGCCTCCGTCCACAGTCAATTAGAATTCTCACCTCATGCAGCTTACCGTCGCTCCCTTTCACACGTGCCACCACTGTGGGTAGCAGCGTAACTAAACATTTTCCTTCTCAGGGATTGTGTCGAGTTGACGTTCACGGACGCCACGGTTGATTCGGACCTGGCTTCCTGGCCTTCCTGAGTCGTTTTTCTCTCCGTTCGTTCCGTTTCCTGTGTCCACAGTAGAGTGTGATGACGTTGCTTGCAGTCTGCAGAACGTCATACCGATTTCGGCGGGCACTTCTTCGCTGAATGATAAGGACGCAAGCAATTAAAGCACAATCTTGCTGTTTGTGACAACTCCCTGCGGGCCGTGGTATCCATTGCATTTAACTCCTCACAATAATAGACCGGATGATCCTTCGAACATTTTGCACACGATGATGACGATGTGTTGGTATGTAATGCTTTAACCTTCTTTCCAATTTGCGGCATCGTATACTCCTTCTGCACAGTATCTCCTTACTCACGTTTCAAGTGCTCCGCAGCGCTTTTGTAGAAAACTTAGAAAGTCAGCAATGCTTGGACTATCGATGTCAAGGATTTTCTGTGGGAACTAGTTTTCATAAGGAACTAGTATCTTTGTCTACCTTTTCTAGCAGTAGGTGGATGAGCCACGGATCCCTCGATTCATATTCGTTTCCGAGAGCCTTAAGTTGACGAATGACGTCGTCGGGTGTGGAAACCAACTTCTTCAGGCCACTTGCGCTTGACGTTGCTGGTTGGTCTATGAACTCACGGACAAGGCCAAACACCGTATATTTTTTCTTGTTGTGTGATGTGATTCAAGTATTTCCTAAGCCTCCTGATAGTTGGCATCGCTGATGGGGAAAGCCTTTGCCTCGCCATCCAGATAGGAAAGCAAGTACTGTATCTTCAGTGAGTCTTTCAAGTCCATCCTGCTGTGGATAGAGCTGACGAACTAATGATGTGCCTTGAATGGGTGCCAGTTCTTCCGCTCACCTTTGAAGACTGGGATGTTGAGGTGAGGAAGCTTCACGTTTAGTGGATGGTCCTGATTCGACACCTGTCCAGCAGCAGGTACTGCGTTTTTCCGCAATTGGTTCTGGATCATCGCTTGCTGCGTCTCAACGAGTACCCTGATAGCATCCCGTAAATCGTTGTTCGATTCATCCGTCCTGTCGCTAAATTTGGACGCTCGATCCTATGTCCGATCCAGATACCTTGACTAAATTGATTTCACCTTGAAATAAACATCCTCGAATTAGAGCCGATAGTTGAAAATCGATGCCACGTCCTCCAGATCACTAGTGTTCTCTTCAATCACGGTTTGAACGGCTTCGAAGTTTTCAGCAAGCTCCGTGAGTTTCTCCTTCCGCTCCGCTTCTCTTCGTAGGTGGCATTCCGAGTGTGTAGATTCCCAGCAACGGATAACTCCCATTTCACCTTCGAGGAACATAACCTACGAATACGAGAGCAGAACTTTAACCGGGAACTGAAGCCAAAGAACACCAGAGCTAACTTTCGGAAACAAGGTTATGTGCGGACGAAATAAAAAACGTGACCGATAACAACTGTACCTTGTTTATATTTGTTCCAATAAAAATGTAGTGCTTTTTACTCTCTTTTTTGTATGTGATAAAATGAATTGGTAGACCGGCTGGTATAATTATTAGGGTATAAACCACTGAAAGAAATCAAACGTTTCAGTTAAGATTCATCGCCACATTCATTCATTCATAGCGATATCTGCTTTAAAGTGATTGGAGTTTTCAGCTTTTGGACGCCGTCCTCGCTTTTTCTGAATAATTTATTTTAACAGGGTCTTATAGTATGCCTCGTTTGAGACGAATTCCAACAATTTTCGAAGGTCTTCTAACTTTTCTTCTGCTATTGGGATCGTTTCGAGATTGATAGATGGAGGCAGAAATGTTTTTGGCTCGACTATAAACGGACTGTTATTCTTTGAGTGCCAATAAATTGCTTTAATCCAAATCAATCACGGTAAATCTTCATTCATACACCATTTCATAAGAACAACTTACAACTATTTTGCATTGAAATTACAATTAAGTGCTATAAGTATAAGTAGTTTAATTTTTTTACTTAAAAATGACCTACTTTTGCTCCCATTCAAATCTCTGTATGAACAGGTTAAAAATATGCTTTTCCCTATCCGAGTCCTCAAAAAACGGGTAACAAATGGTTCAAATTGTCTTCTCCTTTTTATTTCATTTAGTTTCATTCCATGATGAATACAGAAATAGCCACACCACTCAGCTGCAAAATTATTTTGCTCTGTTGCCGGTGTCTGCTTTTATAACTGAAGCTCCTCTTTAGAATTTTCCTTCGTACTGTATATTCGTGCTTCTCTTCATTCAGGGCTATGCTATCAACGCTAGTATATAGCCCGCGAGATGAATCTAAATGATTTCATTTTTCGACAAGAGCTCTCAGGTGGTGGTTCGGACAGGGCTATTTCCACCCGTCACAGTCCGCCCGGTTATGGTATGGGAAGCAGAGTCTTGCAAGACCGACTAATCGGACAGTTGTCGGTTTCTATGTCTACCCAATACAATGATAAAATTTCGGGCCACTGAAAACTGGCTATTCGTTTCTTATGAAATCATTTCAGTTCGTCTCGCCTGTCATATAATAGCTTTGAAAAGCATGGCTAAAAAAGATGAAGATCTTGCAGTATGGAGCAAAATTCAAAAGAAGGGACGGATCCATAGCTAAACTAACTATTTTATTAACATTTTAACCAACCATTTGTGTAATGATTCATATAAATTAGATGATATAATTAGAACTATAAACCAACGTGGTCCTACGTGAACCTTCCGGTTATATCCCTGATACAGAGATATATCCTTTTATACAGCTGCACCTGAAAAATAGCTGAATTGGAATTTTCAAAGGCACGATATCTTTAGGCACGTGAATCAAATAAGTAACGTGGCTGGGTAGCTCAGTGGTGACCCGTTCTGCTTACCGAGCAGATGGTCGGCAATTCAATCCAAGGCTCGTCGTCCCCTTTCTTGCCATTTGTCATTTGCCTCTTTCTGTCACTACTAGATTTAAAATTTAAAAAAACAGTCTATTGCTCTTTCATTAAACGCATCCACTTACCACAGTGAATCCATGATAAACTGCATCACGAACACAAAACTATCCTTTCTTGACAACTGTGGAGACGCAGAGGTAAATACGGTCTCTAACCAACGATTGTCAAACTCATCATCCTTTCCTTTCCCCTTCCCCGAAAATATTAGGAAGTGGTGGCGCCGGTACTTATCTATAAATAGAATGAACTAGTGAACTTGTACATTGAAGATGTAAAGCTTCTCCCAAGCTCTATCTATGTGGTTCTCTGTACAATTACGCTAGTTCTTTTAAGTAATGGAGTAGAAACTATGAAACGCACGGAATCAATTTACGCTCCAAGCACCCAACAATGCTCTCGATCGGAAAATCTATAGGTAGACGCACATTCTGAGAAAGAAAACCTATCCAAAAAGTTTTATCTTGCTTTCGGTGATAATATAGAAATGATTAAGTCAAACCTTCATCTCATATCAACAAATTATCTACTGCGAACTCATAGAGTTAGTGAAAGATTATTTCTCAATCGTTCAACCCGCCCGGATCCAAATTGCCCCCATCACAAAATTGTTTGAACTCCGCAGCCGGTAGCCGCAACGGGCCTGCACAAATTACAATTATTTACATGTAACGTTGACTCGGACATGTACCGACTACCGTGCAGAAAATCATTGTCACATGTTGTCTCACTTATATTGCCTCACTTCGGGATCCGGTCTGATGATGCGAGCCAGCGCTTTTGGGAGTTTTGTCCTGCACTGGCCAACCCGTGAATGCGGCCGCACGCTATGGTTTTGCCCATTGTGTAAACCCAATTTTCAGAAAATACCCACATTCACCTATATGCACATGTTTTCGCAGCCAACGTTCGCAGTTCCCTGCCGGGTGAGTGAGTAAATGTTCGACTGCTTCGAAGCGGTAAACTTCGAGTTTGCTGTTGATGCTTTCAATACGGGTTGTAAATAGAGCCAGGCGTTGGGGCTTGACTGAACAGATTGCCACTCACGAGGGACGAGCAGTGCCGTCCGGCTGCAGCAGAATCAGCATCAGCAACATATTGATGTCACAGACCTGCTGAAATTCTATGCGCGCAGTTTGAGGTTTAGCGAGTGATCAAAGCGTGAGTGAGTGTCTGGGAATCGCATCAACACCACCCGATATCGGTGATTGGCATCGTGAGGGAGAGAGAATGAGTAACATTGAACCTGAAACCAGAAAAGCCGCAACTCGCTGCCCCCGCGTACGCCACAGTCGGACACGCAGGGGATATTTATAGTAGAAATCAATTAAAATAAAGCCAACACCCCTACCAGGGATGGAGACAAGTAATAAATTGTCCACGGTTTGGTTGTGGTCGCGATCCAGCTAAGCCACTAACACGGCCCGCGGCCGATGGACTTTCCAGGAATCTAACGTTAAATTGTTTTAATTTGCAGTCGGTCGTGTACGAACACGACTTCTGTCAACAGAGGTGGAATCGCAATTTATTTTACAACAAAATTATATGATACTCTGTAAATATTCGAACGTTTGATTGATTACAAGCTTATTTAATTATAGGTGTAAATAGTCGCCGATTACTATTTGCATTCTAAATGAGAGTTTGGGTCGACATATGTGTTTACTGGACGAGGGTAGAATGTTCGATGTCCACATGCTAATTTGAACATTCTGACATTCTAACCAGGATGGTAACCGGTTGGATTTATTTCGAGCTCATCTTGCCTTATAATTGATTAATTATTAGAGGTGGTCGTGATATTGAAATGATCATCTAATATTATTCCAGCGTCCTACAGTAGGAAAGTACTATAAATATCTTAAGTTTAATCCAACATCATGAGACGCGGTTATTCTCTTATTATACACTTCTGACTTGATGGACATTTTTCCTGAGAATTTTCCCGTCAGGTGGTGTTTATACATGAACAAGCATTGCATTTCATGTTGTTTTTGCCAAGTATATCTCAAGAGAGTCAATGTTCAAGTATTATAGTTCATACGAGAACTCCGCGGAGTGTTGACAAGGAGATCAATCATCATAACCATTATTTTTTTAGACCTGTTCATAAGCGCCAAAGCCTGATCTTGGTCCAGAAGCACACGTTGGGTTGTCTATTTTCAAGTATTTTAGGTCATCCCAGAACTCCTTGAAGGCTAATAAAGGAGCTAATAAAGGATGAATATTATGCATCATTTCCTTTCTCTATGGATTTTCATCAGAGTTTTTTGTTATCGTCCACGAACGGCTCTCATTTTTTTTTTGGGAATTTGGGAATTTTTGGGAATATAATCTTGTTGGTTTCGTTTGAACATTTGTGAATCCTAGATAAAGCACCAATTTTCAATCTGATTCAAGTCCGGGACTGTGGAGGCCATTCCAATAGTTTGTTGCGAGATCTTAGGAAAAACGTTTGGGTCTTACGTGCCATATGCTTTGGATCGCTATCTTGTTGGATCAAAAAGGTTTTTTCCAATCCAACGTTCAGCAAAGACGCTTGGTTCCAAATATTTCAAATTTGCTTTCATTAGACCAAATAACCTACCCGGCAATACATTTTACGCTAGAAATTGTTGCTTCATTAACACCGGATCAGTACTTCATTTTCACGGATAGTCTCAGTTCTATAGAGGCTATTCGCTCCTTGAGGCCGGTAAAGCACTCCTCGTATTTTCTCATGAAAATACAGGAGCTTCTAAGTGCTTTATCTTCGCGTTATTTTATCATCACCTTTGTATGGGTCCCATCTCATTGTTCAATTCCGGGCAATGAGAAAGCGGACTCGCTGGCAAAGGTGGGCGCTATGGAAGGCGATATTTGTGATCGACAATTCGCCTTCAACGATTTTTTTCCTATTTTTCGTCAACAGTCACTCGTCAGCTGGCAGTGTAAATGGAGTAAAGGAGATTTGGGGCGATGGCAACATTCTATCATCCCAAAGGTGTCGAAGAAATCTTGGTTTAGGGGGATGGATGTTAGTCGAGACTTCATTCGTGTCATGTCTCGCCTCATGTCCAATCATTATTCTTTGAACGCTCATTTATACCGGGTTGGGCTGAGCGACAGCAATCTCTGTGAGTGTGGACAAAGCTATCAGGACGCACATCACGTTATTTGGTCTTGTGCTGAGCATCGTGAGGTCAGATCGGGGCTTTATGATTCCCTTCGGGCTCGAGGTAGACAACCCAACGTGCCAATTCGAGATATTTTGGCTGTACGTGATTTGGAGTACATGAAACTCATTTATGTGTTTTTGACTAACATTAGCCTTAGATTGTAGTTAGTTTAACCTGTATGTTTACTTTAAGTTTTTTTTTATATGTGTATGTATGTGTGTTTTATTTTTCTTTTTCAAAAAATGTTCAAGTCAAAAGAAAACCATAAATTGTATAGTTATAAGTATTTCAATAATTTAGAATTTAAATTTAATGTGTTATGTAAACCATACTTTAAATTCCCACCCTCTTTCCCATCCGTAATTTGTAATTCCTATTAACCTCGAGACGGCCGCGAGTAATCGGCTCTATCCTCCTAACTTTAGTTTTAAGATAAATGATGTATAAAAGTATGAAAATTTGGCTCTGTAAAGTTAATTCGATTGAGCCTGCACAAATAAATGATTATTAAAAAAAAAAGACCAAAGAACCTTTTTCCCAGAAAGCAATTGATTTGTCTTTTTTTTACCGCGAATTCTAGCCGTTTAAATTTGTTCCGCTTACTGCTACAAGGGCGTCAAACAGCAAATTTCTTGTTTAGGCCTTCTATTTGCAATTGTAGTCAAATTGTTCTTGTTGATATCTGGTCTTTGGCGGCGTGGCTTGTCAGTTTTTAGTAGTTCGTGTGAACTTCTCATACAACGTCCTGCCTAGGTGTTGTCAAGCGCTTCCTTCCACGTCCGGCTTTATCAGACAAAGTGCCGCGTTGCTGATACTTTTTCCACGCATAGCAAACAGTGGATAGCTTCGCTATTGTCAAATTGACAACATAGACCAGGCTACGCCGCCAACCAGCGTTTCCAGGTTTCAGCTGGCAGTCTTTTATGATAATATGTCTCGTGGATGCGTGAGGTAGGAGCTTATGAAGACCAGAGGTCGGTTGCACCCTCTTTCGAAGTTGTCAACACACCATTTGAAGCCCACAAATGAATTCGTTTTCACGTACTCACAAACGTTCACTATACTTAAATCTTTCAGCCCATGGACTCACGTTACGTAATATATCTTCATTTTCAAATGTTCAAGATCGTCCAAAAACTACTTAAAATTTCTGTCTTTGTATGATTTATTATTTTCAGTGTTTTAAGTCATCAACTCTTTGAAGTCTAGGTCTAGGAACATTAAGAACAGCTCCCACATTAAATGGCTTTTCCCACTTATTAAAAGCATCATTAGACCATTTTGTTCATTTAAAACACGTGGGAAGTAATTCTCAAGAGTTCTAGACTAGCCAAGAACTCCTTCTAGCATTGGTCTACAGAGCTTGAGAAACTAGGAAAATGAAAATCAACACTTCGTTTTTTCCCTTTTGTAAAAATTATTGGAAACTGAAACAAGCAAATTTCTTTAAATTCCTCTAGAAAATGCTTACATTTTTACAGATTACAGATAGGCATTTTTCGTCTGCGATTTACAGACTTCTGCAGTGACGAGTGCTCGACTTGAAGAAGGCATTGTAGTAGGTTTAGATTGTATACTATACGTGTTTTGTCTGTATATGTGTGTGTTTGTATATTTCTGTTTCTACCTGTAAAATGGCAAGGGGGTTACTTATTATTTATATATGTTCCTACCACGTGGTAGTTCGTGTATTTTAGTCGGCTAATCTAATCTTATACAACGAGAAAGGATTTGGCAATAATTGGGTTAGATGACGCCCAATTATTTTATTTGTCGATATTGATACTTGCAGCATGTCACAGACATGATACAAGTGTTGCCTTAATCACTTAGATGAGTTGGATTCAAATGAATAGATTTGAACCACAACGCATATTGTGAATCTACAGGGTAGGAAGGATGTGTGGACATACTGTATCTTACGCTCCGGGTTACGTCAAGTTGAAAATCGTAGAAATTTTAATTCCTCAATGTTGCTATTTTGAAACTTTCTTCGAGCGCTTGACAAAAGCTGCCTGAATTTGCTAGGTGCGGTAATCTTACAACTCATAGTTGGTCACCGGTGTTGTAAAAATTGAACAAGCGTACTGCGAAGCTTTCTTATGAAAGAGAACTACCCCAGAACAAACCAATCTGAACTAGCAAACCAATCTTAACATACGTGAGTCCTTTCAAAGTGCATGGCAATCACTTCGATACGGGTTCTATTAATGAATCTGCAAAAAAAAGTCAAATCGTTAAATCCTTCGAGGAACAATTTTTACGAAAGATTCATTTTCTTCAATCACGAAATCACAGCGAAAAAAACACATGGCAAAGTAGTTCAATGGCACTGCCTACATAGCTTATTGTGATATTCACTTTTCCGAGATCGTGTCTTTTAGTCGGTGATGTTTCAAAAATGTACTGTAATCCCTCATCTTTCCTATTTCACTGAGACGAAAAGTCTGCATGCAGTGAACCATGTGATTAAAGAGCGCCAGTTCACACTTATACGAATGATTACGAGTTTAGAGTTAGAGAATACATCAATTTTGAAATTCGTTGGTTTCCTTTAGACTTTGTATTCGTAAGAAGTACAGTTCAAGAAAGCTAAAGTTTCCATTTTTTTTCATCTCATAGATCTTGGAAGGGTTTTTTTGTTGGACTATACTGGAAAATTTGAAAACAATCATCCACCAATGGTTTGATATAATTCCTTTATTTTGGAAAATTGTTCCGAAATTATAAGACAAAAGAGATATAAAACCCATTAGGTAACAGATAAAGAATAGCTTGTGGAAATTTTCTCGGTGGGAGTAGTAGCTTTTTTCTATTCAGAAACGTGTCAGCTTGAGGTAAGTCCGTTCCGTTGTATCATCATTTGTATCCGTCATGAGCCAGTGCTTTAAATGCTTGATAGTTTCCTTGACACTTGGGATTTCATCATTCGAAGGTATCCCGGGTGCTGAAGTGATTCAAGGAGATCCAGATGACTAAGTGGCAGTCAGGCAACGGCAGAAAAACCCAATTTCGTAAAACACCTTAGGTATTCGGGATCGAGCTGGCTTTGAAGAAACATTGGGTAAATTATGAGTAGTGTCAAGGGCAAAATGCCGGCATTCGGTCATGTAGAAGAGATCCAATAAACCTGTGAAGTAGAAGCATAACAACAATGTTGTTGTTTATTCCTTGAAAGTATGAAGAAAAAAACTAAAAATAAATTTAAAATTTAAAAACAGTTAACATCGCATGTATTCGATCATTGATAAAGTATGCCTTATTTAATTAAGTAGCAGTAAATAGAAAGCCGATTAATACATGATACCTATTTAACCAAAAACTCTCGAAATCTCACTATTTTAACATCATATATGTTTTGTAAATTATTCATCGACATACAATTTTATTTTAGAATACCTTTAAAAATTCCGGCCAATAAGAACTGCAAAACCAGCATAAGTGATTTTAGATGGCTTTTCCAAAGGTATGGCTGTTTTACTCAAACCAAATAGTTTTAAGGGCGTTTAATGTCAGCATTTTCAAGATTTAATCATTTCATAGTTTTAAGGCAAAACCCCGTTGGTCTAGGAAGATAAATCAAGATTCTTCTTAAAAAGCTAATAAGTTGAATTACACTTACTTGTTATGAAGTATTAAAGCGGTTTGTGCTATTCAAACACCATTCAGAACTACCAATCGAACAAACTATGCTATCTTGGAAAATACATTAAGAAAACCAAATACCAAATACATTAACAGAATAGTATCTGATTTAAATAAAATTGTCAGCTTTATGTGAATAAATAAAATTAATCATCTCGAATTCGAAGAAATTTGCGATTTTTTCCCGGAATACGATTCATCAACCGGTGCACACTATTCTCATCCATGGTTTTGGCAATCTTATTCCACTTGGTTTTCAATACATTGATGCTTTTCACGACACTGCCATTCACCTTCAGCTTCCTCTTCATAATAGCCCAAAATCTCTCCAACGGTTTGAGCTGGATACAGTTTGGTGGATTGAGTTCTTGCAGTATGAACTGAACCCCGTGGTTTTATACCACTGTAGCACTGTTTTGCTGAAATGACAGCTTGCAAGATCTGGCCAAAATATGACAGGTTCATTGTGGGATCTGATGAATGGCAATATTCGCTTTTGGAGACATTCCGTTCTGTACAGCTCTGAATTAAATCTCTTATCCGAGATGAAAACTTTGGTCTTCCTACCGAAGCTACAGATGCCTTGTCAAATCATGTATTTACGTGCAAATTTATCTGCAAACAAAACTCGAATTTGGCAGGAACATCTCTCCGAGCCGTAGGCAAGTAACATGTTTGTCCCGGTAGCTGTTTGAAATCGGCCTTTACATAGATTTCATTAGCTATGAGGAGACAGCCATTGAATTTTGTCAACAACTGATCATACAGTTTTCTGGCACGGATGCTGGCCACATTGTTCTGCTTCTGATCCCTATTTGATTGTCTACAGGCACGGTATGACTTGAAGCCTTCCCGGAAACGAATCCGTTGCGATTAAGGGCGGTACTGCGCGCGGCGCGAAACTTTTTGGCCAAATCGCGGTCTGAGATGTTGGGATTGGCCTCAATGTTCTTGATGACTTTGTTCCACAGTTGACCGTTGATAGTACCCGTCCTACGCTTGCTTTGAGGCTTGCGATCCATCAACACAGTTTCTTTGTATTTTGTCAAAACAAGCCACATGGTATTTCAGGGAGAACCCAACACTTCAGCAAGTTATGGCCCAGACCACGAAGGGTTTTCCAAATGATTGCGAACAATTATTTTTCTTCTTTCTTCTTCCATTTTGTATTTCTCTGAAACACGTTCGACTGCTCCGCGAAAAAAAACTTCTGATGCTGTTTTTGTTATACGGAACACATTAGATGTCATAGTTTACAAATCCGATAGCTAGGGTCGCTGTAAGAATCAAACATGTTTGATCAAATGGTGGTGGTGAAGTCATTCACGGAAACCAAGACGGCCCAGCGGTGGTCAGGCAGTGGCAGAAAACCGAAGACAGCTGATGCGGCAAAGGCATGGGCGATGTGGCGAAGAAGGTGGACGTTTCTATCTGGTTTGTTGAAAAAACGATGAAACTTGCCAGCCTCCAAGTCAATAAAGCCAGGAAAGCACCAAACCGGAACGACAAACAAAACACGGTAGTAAAAACCCGCGCCAGGAAGCTGTACCGAGAGTGGCTTACGAAACCGAGGTTAGAACAATACATTGTGAATCAAATTTATGAAACTATTTAAGCACTACATTTTTTTCATACGTGCTATTGTGAAAATCAGCTTCTGGAACGAATTGTTGGCAAATTTAGAGCATTGGGCTGAAATGACTATTTACAGCACTGTGTACGAGAGACTTACATCAAGGCGGACGCAAAGCAATTACGTTGCCACATCGCGGTTGGCCGTTCCTGAGGAGGTAAGGAAGGGGAGGTGATTAATTTCATCATAAAGTTCTTGATTTGATTTGGCAGGCCATCTGTGGGCGTGTAGAAATTTTACCACGGGTACCATGAATGGGCAAATCTGCCGAGACGAGTGCCTCCAGAAGCACCTGCTGCCTTTCCTGCGGACTCACGGAGGCGAGACTCTTTTTTGGCTTGTCAGTAAGCGCGGGTGGTGTAAGACTGTTCCAACTGATCTTTTGTCTCTTCTTGTCTAACGTGAAAAATAAACTTGAATGCAGCAATCAACGCGGCCATTTCACTATGGAGAAAGTGGTGGCCAAAAATCAAAAAAACTGACTTGCTTTGAATGGCGTGTCTTGTATACTATTTGATAGCAAGATACTTCAAACCTAGATTCTCAAAATTTCAGCCCTCTGTGATGAAAACTCATTACGCCACAGGCATCAGGCTTAGAAAAATTTTGAAAATTGTAGAAAAAATGCATTTCAAACAAATGGAATTTTCTCAGCCAATAATAATCTAATTTTGGAATTTAATACACAGTTGAAAAGGTAATTGTTTAAACTTCTACATAAATATGTTGTTGAGGTTACACGGTTAATTAAAATTAGCAAAAGCTTGGCAATTATTGAAAACATGTTTTTTTTTGCCCAAGTTGGACTAAATTTAACGAGCAGTCTCAAGAGACCACCACCACAGTTTAGTTTTGGGTCTATACTATCTGCGGAACGAGAATTCAGCTGCGGATAGCTGCGGATGAGCGTCATTTTGGCACAAAATCGAAAAAATGGATTTTTTTTAATAATTTTTTTAGTTAATTACGATTATCGATTGTGCGAGCAAAAACCAAAAAAATCGTACAAATTAAACACTGCTTGAAAAGTGAAACTGTTTAATGTCAAATTTAGTTTCAAAAACGTTACACTTTTTGTTACAAATGGTTATACACTATTTTGTTACAAATGTGTAAAAACAGACCGAAAACAATCATTCCATATAGAAACTGTATCTACCCAACTGGACTAAAAAGTTTTCAATGTTTTCACGAAAACCTTGTTTATATATTCTAACGAAAATTCTCTGTTCATGTGCCATTTGACAATTTCTACAAGCTATACTCAGGTATATTTATTTTCCTAAAAACTACAATCTACCTACTACATACTAGTTGAAGCAGCAGAGTACCAACATAAACTACTAAAAAAATGTCGTACCCATAATGCTAGGAAAAGGTCACGAGTTGATAATGTGCATGACGTCTTTATTCGAGCTATGAACTCATTTGATCCTTTGATAAGTTCAACAAATCTAGGTAGCAGAATGCGAAAGAAGGTATCACTTGAATATCCAGATGTTGTAAAATCACTTTTAGTATTCGAAGATCTTGACAGCTCTGAAAATTTAAACAATGAAGGCAATGCACTAGACGAATTGATGGATGATGTTGAACAACTGGATGATGATTAAGTTCTTGATGAAAATGTAGAAAATGAGTAGAATTGCTTGTGAATTTTATTTAGCTTTAAGAGAAAGTTAATAAATAAATTTTATTATGACTATTTATCAACGAAAATTATATTTTATTTTGTAGTATATTCATTCCTGCAGTATAAAAAATGGAGACAAAGCATCAACTTAGTTAAAGATGTTGATATGTGTTCAGTAAAATAATGGAAATCTATTAAAAAATAATCCTTTCGACTAGTTTTAATGATTTATTTGTACGGAAAAAAATATTTTCAGGAAGGAAGGGGTCAGATAAGTTTGTGTGGAGGAAGGGGGGAGGTTTGGTAGACTCTTATACAACATATTTTAAAAAATATAAGGGGGGTCAGATCTTGGCTAGGAGGGGGGGGATACTTCCAACTCCACCTCTTCTATTTAATCTTATGCACAGCAACCTTATTCTAGTTTTGATTTGCATTTGAACTGCCCCTAAAATTAAAAACAAACGTTCAAGTTTATTGTACAGGAATACGTAGCTCATTACTGATTTAAATACTAGTTACACCGTCCGGATGCGATGGAAATACACAAATATGGCTAATTTTATACTAAACTTACTAGAATACTATAAAAAAAATGCGGAAAACCAAAAGAATATTTTTGAGCACCACTTTGTTTAGGCCGCCCCATAGTGCATTTGAGCAGTTCATTTTAAATTCAATTCTGCATATATAACAAGATACAATTTCCAAATCGTGTAAATTCGAAAACGCTTGAGGTTAAGAAGTTAATATTATGCTCTTTTTCTGTGCATGAGATTGAAAATTACAAAACAATTTTAACTGTGAACCCGAATAGCCGGTCTTGCTTTGTTTCCCATACCACAACCGGGCGGGCTATGGCAGGTTGGCAAAGCCCCGTCCAAACCACCAACTGAGGCTTAATCTCGAACACTGAAATCATTATATTATTCATCGTTATAATTTACAGAAATATAATAGAAGAAGAAAATTTTCAAAATGTTCGTATGCAGATTTTTATTGGTAGCAAAAGTAGGTCAGTTTTATTAGAATATTGAACTACTTATAGATACTGATTGCACATAATTCAAATTTGAAAGAAAAAAGTTTTTCTGATCAAATGGTGTATGAATAAAGTCATTCTGTTCAGTCCAACGAGAGTAATTAGCGTTAAAAAACGATTCACTTTAGTGTATTGCTCTCATTTTTTCAAAATTTCGAAATTACACCCGGTACAGAAAAAAGAAACGTAGTCCTACGTTAAAAATTATCACCCCGTTTTCCGATACTCATTTTCTTCGAGCATTTTATACCCTGAACCGTTCACTGGTTTCAGCCAACTTTCTCTGCGACGACCACGTTCTACATCTTCCCGCCAGACATATTGAGCAAGCAACTATGAGGCAGCTTATTCCCCGTAAAGTAGACGTTTTCCAGCCGCCAGTAACCAGCAGTCGTCCAGTTCCTGTGTTTAGGATCGGTAATGCAGGTCTTTCGCAATATAAGCACAGGAAAGCTAACAGTTTTTCATCAGTTGGCTTAACCCGATTATCAGTAACGTGATTTCGCTTAAAACGTCTGGAATCCTCATCTGAAACCAGCTTAAATTTCAATTAAATGATAACTTTAAAATTCTGAGTACAAATAAAATTTAATAACACAAAAATAATCTCAAATTATTTGTTAATTCGATTGAACCTGCACAAATAATTGAATAGTCAAAAAAAAATCATCCCAGATCACTTGATAAACCGACGTCAATCCCTGCTAGCGATTTCGTTGCTGACACAATGAACAACAACAAAAATTTAAGTGCCAAACTTAATTTCCCATGGCAAACTATCTTCTCAATAAAAATAAAGAAACTATATAAAACAATGTGATAATTGCCATCCCCTTTTCGTAACACGATTTACAACCGTCAACTTCAACTTCAACTAGCAAGGTAAGGGGCAGGATTAGAGCTTTCGCGCGCCATGCACTTCTCCCACCGCACATCAAACGAAGCAGAGGAAAACTTTTGGAAAAATATAAATTTTCAATAAAAATGCTGATGATTTATTAGTTGGAGCACAAGTTCAGTCAGAGAAATATCGCAAAATATGATGAATCGGAATGGCCGGGACTACCCCGTCGTGGCTTGCCGCACGCTGAATGCGGTGCAACGAACAAAGTCAAATCCTTCCTCGGCAGTCATGTCGGCGAGATTGGCTTCCTTCGGTTCTGCAACAACACTTCTTTGGCTCGACTCTCTGAAGGAAGCTCCGAAGATGAACATTTCCTTCCTTCCTTCCTTCCTTCCTTCCCATATTTCGTTCGGTTTGTTTTTCCACCGATTTCACGCGAGATGATAACGAGCCAACAACTGCCCGCCCCCTTTCCGGGTTCCCCCTCCCGTTCGAACGAACAACACTTTATATTTATTTCGATCTGCTTCGAGCTCGGCAAGGGATGTGAGAAAAAGTATTTCTCTGGTTATTGATAAAATTGATCAAATCCGCTGCAGCACTGATGCTCCACACGCTCCACGTGCTGCTGCTTGATGGCCCATGTTCCAATCGACCCGCAACCCTAGAATCGGGGATGCATATTTTGCATTTTGAAATATTTTCACCAGTGACTGGCAATTTTGTTTCACTGGCTTTCCCGTTCTGATGTGGAACTCGAAGATGGTGAGAGCTTTGATGCATTCCAGAACCCATCGGAGGACACGACTGAGTTTCAACGCGTACAGAAGGGCACGAGTTGCAAAACTTTAGCGGGAGGTATTAATATTTGAAAAATAAATTTCATTCGTCTTCTTCGCTTTATCAACGGATGGAACACGCAAGGCACAAACTTTAATATTAACGAAACTGATTACGGTTCCAAATTTGTGACGACGCTGCAAGCAGTGCTGCTACAATTTTGTGACTGGCGGAATGTATCATTATTAAATTTTCGCAAACATGTACGATGTAGGTACGTTCGAATGGAGGTCACTGTGCCGCGGATTAAAGCTAAGCTGATCATGACAGATGCAGTGTTTGCTGCAGTGTGAACTGTTTGGCCCCAGGGTAAATTTTGCCAACGAAAGTTTCAATCAAAATTAACTTTTTGGCATTCAATTTCAGACATACCGCTGCCAGAGCTGTAATCGTCATTCTAGCGAGAGGGTCGTATGCATCATTGCTGAATTTGCAAAGTTAGGAACTACGAAAGCCTACGAAAGAATAAACAAAATGATTACAATCAATGGCAATAGGTATAAGGTTTAGAAATAATCTCTTTTTCTCTTCACATTTTTAACTCATCACTTGAAAGGATGGAATTTTATATTTTTCGACAGGCCTAGGAAAATTTAAGAAAATTTCCATACCGTAAGATTTTTTTAACTGGGACGTGACTAAGGATTGAAAATATCGTAAGTAGCTGCAAAACAGGATTATTTTAAACAGAGACCGAAATTTCCGCCTACTTGAAAAAAGAAACGTTCTTTTTCTCCCGCTTGGAGAAACAGATGAGAATGTAGTAATAGTAAAATTGTTTTTTATTTATCCATTTTTTGTCTTATATACTAGTTTTATAGATTAAGTGTTTTAGCCCATTGGGCTCTTCAGCTTTGTTTAACCTTTTATGTGTTTAATGTGTTACGTGTGTGTTGTGTTCTAATTATTTTTGTTTTCCAGTTCAGCCCTTGGGGCATTGTTTGTTTAAATTTGATAACCTACCTAAGATGAGAATGTGAGAAGCGAGTGACTATTATACGCTTACAGTAGTTTTCGCGAGAAAAGCAACATCGATTTATAATTTTCGGAGAGTAACGGGTGGCAACTAAAATTTTGGAATTTCTTTCTCAAGCTGTCAAAAAAAGACAAACATAGTTGAAGAAGATCTGATTTATTCAAATAAAAGATACATTGTCCATTGTTGAAAAAAAATTAGTGAACATTTGAAAACGGTCCGTAATCGGATGTTCGGCGAAGCTTCCGTTTGATGTCGGAACAGGAGCGTTGTACAGCCTCCATGTCAACTTTGCGAATGCATCTCTTGATTCTACCAATCAACTGTTTGCAAATCGTGGCTCTCCAGTTATTTTTGTACACCAAGGAACTCAAAACCCCGAAGAAATCTTCGATTGGGCGACACTGAAGCAGATTTGTCGGGTTGTGGTTTTGGGTACAAATGGGATCGAATGGGTATTCAGGAACGATTGTGTTTTTATGGCGTAAGGCGATGACGCTTTATCCGGCCAAAACACGTATTGTCCATCAGCATGATGTTTTTGTAGAAACGGGATCAAAATTTTCTTCAAACATTCGTTCTGGTACACATCTTGATTGATTGCCAAACCAGAGGGCTTGAACCATGGCTTAGAAATGCCTTTCTCGGAAATGGCAATGTACAGCATCACTTTCTGATCAAACTTATGTTTAAACTTATATTTTTTGTTCGGAGGTGTAGTAGAACTATTCGTTGAATAGTATCGATCGTTTCCGGGAATCTGCGTCTTCGAAAGAGGAAGTAGCTTTCGTCGTCCAAAACAAAAATTTTTCCGGAATAATTTTTAATCAACCAACGGCATTGGGATTTCAGCGTTGAAATCTGTGCATCAGTATATTCCGGGGCTCGTGTCTTCTTTCGGCACTTTATTCCGACTCTTTTCAATGTTTTGCAGATGTACTGGTGAGAACAGTTGAACTTTTTTGCGGCATCCCGTTGGCTCAGTGAATCCTTGTTGTTGAAGGCACAAGAAAGAGAACGAAGTCCTTTTGCATCCATAATTTTGGCTGGTCTTCCACTACCTTGCTTGCGATTGAGTTGTTGGGAATCTTAGGATATGGTAAACAGTCGAAGTCACAACATTTTCGCTTTTAAAATGTTGTACCGTATACGTTTTGCCGAGATTTCTGTGCAGTTCGTAGAACTGTACAACGCGCTCGCGAAATACTTCTTGTTTCGACGGCATTTTGAGCAAAACTGAGCAAGCATAAACAAAACAGAAAATACTAGCAGAAAGAGGAGAGAAAGAGCTAACGCATACACACTCTTATTTCTCTCTGAGCTCGTTTGTTGTTGAGCATAGAGGCCTCGAAAAAATTCCAAAATTTTAATTGCCACCCGTTATGAGTAGCTGATAAATCGTTTCTTTTTCAGTGAATCCTTGTTGCCGATAATTATTTATCACTTACTTTTTGACACCTGAAAATGCACCAGTCTCCATGCTTGTTTTATTCTGACATTATAATTCAATAAAAAGCCAATTTTTCAACATGTTGAGACACCTCGTTTTTTGCTCCTCGGTTTTTGCTCCTCGTTTACGACCTAGTGAAAAATGGAGCATGAGAAAATAGTTTCGTTGAATTTTGTAGAGAGATATTTTCGCATATGCAAGAGAGAGGATAATGAATTATCGGCGAAAAAGGAGAGATGAAAATGTGAACGGTTTGCTACTCATCTACTCATCGACAACCTGCTAGAGACAGAGATTGGTTTTCACCCACCTTAGTGAGAATTTCGATCTCAGCTCAGAAGCGATCAGGCAGCGGCAGAAAACCGAAGACTGCTGATTCGAGGAAAGCAAGAAAGGTGTTGAATCTGTTCAAGTGTTGACCGATTTTTTCTATCCGTGATGTGGTGAAAAAGGTGGAAGATTCTTTCTGGTGAAACGTGCAGGCTCTACGTCTATAAGGTCCGGAAGGCACCAAACCGGAACGACATACAAAACACGCTAGCCAAAACCAGCACCAGGAAACTGTGCCGAGAGTGGCTAACGAAACCGAGGTGACGGACGACGGGACTTACATCAAAGAAAAAACAAAGATGTTTTGCGTTGCCACATCACGGTTGACCGTTTCTAAGAAGGTAAGGAAGAAGAAGTGGACAAATTCACCTAAAAGTTCTTAGATTGGCAGGCCATCTGTGGGTGCAGAGAAATGACCCAGCTATACATCACGACGGGAACAATGAATGGGCAAATCTCCCTAAACGAGTGCCCCAGAAGCGCCTGCTGTCTTTCCTTCACGGAGACGAGACGCTACACACGGCAGATGTTAAACTGCTTCAGAGATAACAACGTAGTTTTTGTACCAAAAGACTTCCAATCGCCGTAACTTGGTCCGATTGAGAAGTTTTGGGCCATTATGTAAAGCACTTACAAAATTCGTAAAGCACTTACACTGTGTCCAATATATTCTCAAACACTTTTTCCTTGCATTGGTGTCGTGCAACTACTCAACCTGCTTCACGTATTTGTTGGTGCAGTTTTGCACTATATTTATACAAACGCTTTTAGGTTATGTCCGATTGTTTTCATTCGGTGTTTATCTTTTACCAGCGCTGAAGGAGTTTCGCGCTGCGGTGATATAAAAAAATGTGTAAGGTGAACGCCCAGGCGCTATTTTCAGAAATTTGAAAAACCTCGGAATAAAGCGGGATTTCGTGTACCGAACCATCCGAAGGTACCGTGACACCTGCTCGTTTGAAATAAATAAAGTTTTTTTTTGTATGAGAATATATTGGACACGGTGTGTAAAAAAAAGGTCCATATGGAGAATTCAGGTGAAAATTATCAATGGAGTAAAACTACTCAACTTACTACACAATTACAATTGATTAAAATAATCTTTCAAAGCTTGGGATGGGTACAACATACCAAAATAGATTGATTTGAACATGTATGACTTATGATCTGTGACGTTGCAATTAAGATGATTCCTATGTGAAATAGTAAATTTACTGAATCAGACTCGATGGAAAAAGTTCCATGTACTAACATATTTAGAATATTTGAATATGATTCCACCCATGCGATTTGCTCATAAGTTATTGAATTCTGTTTGGAAAAAAAAACGCAGAACTGGTTTTCCCAACTTGAATCATTCCATACATCCACGTTTTTTGTATACAGAATGGTTTTTGACGTAGACTGCATCTAAGTTTTTTAGAGAACGGTACATTTTTTTAGGTACGAAAATTTAAAACCTCACGATAAGTCTACGTTTGACCGCAATTTCTTGATAGATTTCCGATTTTTTTCCGTCTGGTTCACCCAACAGACAATGAATAGGGCCGGATTTCAAGTCTTCAAGATAAGAAAGGCGCCTAACTGAACCAATAAACAGAATACGGTGGCCGAATTTCGCGCCAGGAAGCTGTACAGCGACTGGTTTGTGCAGCCGAAACTCATCGTATTGAAGAGACGTACATAAAAGTGGACGCCAAGCAGATCCCTGGCTTGAAGTTTTTTGTTGGCAAGTTCCGCGTGGATGTTCCGGAGAAGTTTCGGAAGAAGTAGGTCGACAAATTTCCCAAGAAGTATTTGGCGTGACAGGCGATCTGTGAGTGCGGCAAGTTCATCAAACCGTACATAACGACCGGCACCATCAACGGTCAAATATATAAAGAAGAATGTCCAACGAAGGTGACACTCTGTTTTAGCCAGATCTGGCATCGTGCCGTTACACGAAACCGGTAATGGAGTAATACGAAGCCAACAATGTTGTTTTAGTGCCGAAGTAGGCAAATCCGCCAAACTTACCAGAACTTCGCCCAATAGAAAAATTCTGACCGATTATAGAGGGCAAGCTCTGAAAAACAAGGAAGTTATTCAAAAACGACAAGGATTTGAAGAAAGAAGGGGAGAAAGTGTGTATGAATGATGGCGCAAGTGTTGCACAGGATTTGAGGAGCCAACATTTAGTATAGGAGAGGAGGTTTAATAAACCAACTTTGCGAAAACATAGCTAAAATGTGTATATCTATTCCCTGAGGGTTTCAAAAATATCCGGCTTAAAATAATTTTTAGGTGATCAATTTTTTTCTGTTGCATTTGTTTGAGAACAATCTTTGATTGTTTCTTCTTATTCTTAAGTTTTTCCCTTAGTTCCATCGGCGCGTAGAAAACGATTTTGTCAATGATTCTCAATTTCCAACCCTCAGCTTGAGTTATTCCAAATTCGCACTTCTTGACTTGCTCAGTACAACGCATTAAGGACTTAAATAACTGCTCACGAGTTCCATCTTGGGAAGAAAATTGCATTAATTTACAGAATTCCATACACTTTTTTTCCTATTAGTGTCATATTTGTGTCTCAATTTAAGCTTTTTATGATTTTTATGATTTTTTAGCATACAAGGTACATTTATAGCCAGGAAAACAAACATATTACGCTTATACGTTACATCTTCTTTTCTTAATAATAATAAAATTCATTAATTTTTTAGGTGTTGAAGGGTGTCCCGATCAAAGTTTGGTCAAACAGTTATGTGTGCGAGTCGATCAAAGTTTTTATTAATCAGTCAAATCCGCCACCAGAACGCCAGTTTGCCTTGAACTGTTTCTCGCTCAGCTTTTTGAGTCTTCTTAAGGTACCGTTTTACGGTAGCCCAATATTGTTCGATTGGGCGGAGCTCTGGCGGTTGGGTGGGTTCTTGTCCTGGGCACCGACTTGTTGGCAGCATACCACTCCATTGCCTTTTTCCGTAATGGCAAGATGCCAAATCCGGCCAAAATAGAACGGAACAATTATGTCGCTTCAGGAAAGGCAGTTAGACGTTTTTGTAGGCACACGCTCGAATAAATTTCCTGGTTGACTGTTCCGGTCGCAATGTAAACGTTGCTATTCAAGCTACAGGTACAGATGGCCTGCCACAATATTTCTTTGCGAACTTTGACAGTTTAATGTGCTTGAAAATATTTGCCACCTTTCTCCGTCCAGTTGTCGTATAAAATTCCTGTCCAGGAAGCTGTTTAAAGTCTGGCTTGACGTAAGTTTCATCGTCCTGTACCACGCAATCAAACTTCGTCAGCATCGTCGTGTACAACTTTCGCGATCGTGCTTTGTGCCGACGTCTTTTGTTTATCGTCGCGATCTAGAGTCACCACTTTCTTGTAAGTCTACATTTTAGCTCGTTTTTAAGCTCCATCCACGGTTGAAGGCGCCAATCCCAGCTTCTTTGCGGCATCTCGGACGAAGAGGTTGGTGTTCCGCTCGAAACAAGCGGGCAACTCTTTATTGTCGTCGCTGTGGCCTCCGGCTTTCGATTTCCCTCGACAGCTTTCCTGGCTGTCGACAAACGTTCACCGAACACTTTAATATGTTGGTAACAGTTGATTTAGCAACATTTCACAATTTCGCCAACTTGGCGTGAGAGTAGTTTGGATTTTCGCCATGCACGTGCAAAATTTTGATGAGTTGCTTCTCTTTCTTCGATGACATTTTGATAACTGAAGTGCTAATCTCAAAATCAAAATAAAGGCATGATGCTACACGCACTCAACTTCAAAATGAGGGGTGTACAAATTTGTTTAATGCACGATGAAACGAAATGCGTCAAGTTTAAGTCGACCAAATTTTGATCGAAACACCCTTTAATAAGAGCGCAAATTAGTAACAGAATATGTTCTGGAATGCTACAAACAGCAAATTACTAAGTTCAGCGGTTGTCAAGAAAAGTTGAAAACAAATTAGAAAAAATTGGTTATATTTCACGAATACGCCATTTTCATGAGGTAATCGTAATCATCCATCTGTATACTTTCCAAAATAAATATAACATTACTTGAACATTTTAACAATAACGTGATCCACTTTAACAATAGGCTGATATATACACCAAGCAAAAAGATCAAGTAGGATTTTCAGAAAATCGTAAATTAAAATGAATATCTAAATTTCCAATTCTAACACACGATTAGAGGAAAAAATTAGAGGGTCGCAACCTAGAGATTGAGAAACGCTGAACAAGGCAATCGCCATTCAACCCGAACGCTGAATTTGGGCAATTTCGAATTATCTTTCGAAATCTCCGATTGAAACATACGGGCATCCTTCTACCCCGGCACTCTAAGTCAATAAAACGGACCGTATTTAGAGACGTATTATGAGCTCATTCATTCTATTAAACAGTCACATTCCATTCTTCCGCCAAACGGACGACAACGGATCGACGGTGGATGGCTACTACTAAATCTTCTAAACTCTCACTGATATCCGCCATTTCCGCCAGCACTTCACCACTCCTCGTCGTACGTTCGTCGTAGCGGGCACTCGACAAAAGCTGAGATGAGAAACAACGGCGACCGACCCGGTCTGCCGTTCCATGCGCTCTAGTAGTATAAACAGAATACAACGTGGATCACTGGCTGCATTAATATCACCGAGCTGACCAGTTCGGTTCGTCCGGCATGTCCTGCTGTTTATTCTCACCCCAGCTA
>JASCZW010004194.1:132151-178377 GCA_034211315.2 Aedes japonicus | reverse complement strand
AAATTGACCAAGAGCTCAATTTATTAAGATCCCCTTGGTTTGGAATTTTATTTTCTCGCTTGAATACTATTACTTTTGTGATCCTAACATTGGCTCTCAAGCCCATTTGGTGGCCGCAAGGACACTCAGAACAACCGTTAAAGAGATAAGTTTTTGAAATTTGTCTTAGAACTCCGATTTTTTTTCCAAAGTACTTCTAACCGCATCATGTCAATACATTTGCACTTGAGATTTGGAAATTTTCTCTCGAATAAACTGATTCATAGAGTTAGTCCTAGATATCCAGAAGTATAGAAAGAAACTACCCAAAATTTCAAGCACATCCTAGAAAATGTATGTGACTTCCCAAAGCTTCAGAAAGTTACTTTCTAGAAGGTTAGGACGAGCCTCCTTAGAAAAGAAAAATTCCGCAGGTCAGGCAGAAACTTCTCAGAAGTATAGAATGCACTTCTTAGTAGTTGAACCAAACATCCCCAAATTCCAAGATCATACTTCTCAAATGTTCAGGAGAGGACTTCCCCGAAAATCAGAAGAGAACTACTCAGAGCTTCCGGAAGAAGTTTGGGGAAGCGGACTTCTTAGAAGTTAAGAGTTTTCCAGAGGTTCTCGAACTCTTCCCAGAAATTCAAGATTCCATCCCAGAAGTTCAAGAAAAAACTCTCTACCTATAATTTCTCAGAACTCAGAAACAAACTTCCACAAAGCTCAAGACCACATGTCCTAAAAGTTCAGAAGAAAACTTCTCTGAAGTCCTGCGATGGACTGCGCAGAATGTCCTTAAGAAATTTCCTAAAAATTTAGTTGCAACTTCCCAGAAGTGTTGGAGAGCTTTTTCAAAATACAGAAGAGAACATTTCAGAACTTCTCGAAGTTCGGGAAAAACCTTTCCAAAGAACAGAAAGAAACTTCTCAGAAGTATAGAGGGTACTTCCTAGTAGTTCGAAAGAAAATTTTCCAAAAGCTTATGACTTTTCAGAAACTTCAAACAAATTTGAGGGAACTTTCCTAGAAATTCTGGAAAGGACTTTCACAAAGTTTCGGTAAAATTTTCCTCGGAGATCAGGATGGAAATTATTAGCGGTTTAGAAGCTATAAGTTCAGGAAATAACTTTCCCGAAAAACAGGAAGAAACATACTAAAGGGGGCACTACCTATAATTTCAAAAAGGAATTTCTCAGGAAAGAACTTCAGAAGAGGAGTTTCCAAAAGTTCCGAAGGAAAGTTCAGAACGTTCCATAATTCCAGAATGAGGCTTTTTCGAAGTTCAAGCATTTCTAGAAGTTCAGATGGATGTTTCTCAAAATAACAGGAAGAAACTTTCCAAAACTATTGGGGGTACATCCAAGAAGTTCATGCAGGAATTTCAACAAACTTCCCCGAAAACTCAGGAAAAAACTTCGTTGAACTTCAGAAGACGACTTCTCAGGAGTTGTGGAAGAAACTCCCAAGAAATTTAGAGAGAAATTTCAAAAAAATCTGAAGAATACATTCCCAATGTTTTGGATTTATCTTCCTCGTCGTTCAGAATGGGACTTATCAGAAGAACTTACCAAATGTTTCTGGAAGATAAGATTGGGCTGTCAGACGTGAATTTTTAAGAAAATCAGGGATGTCTGCCAAGAAATTCATCTGCCTAACTGTCAGGAGGAAACTTACCAAAATTTTAGCAAAGAGCTCTGCAGAAGATCAGGTTAGTACTTCCCTGCAATTCAAGAGATAATCACTGACTGCACTGAGGGTTATTCCGAGAGTCGAAGTGATGTTTGTCACTTGGAGAAGTGGCAAAAGTCACCTGCCGTGACGTAACTCTCTATTTGATTTATCCTCAAGAGTCACGTCATTGCAGGTGACATTGCTCATTTCATCAAGTGACAAACGTAACTTCGACTCTCGTTATAACTCTACATCTATACAAAAATCATTCATTCGACCATAATGATATTGATTGCCCATGACACCCCGACCAGAAGTAAACAACAAAATTATTTAAAGTTTTGTTATTCAGTAACGTTGTTTTTATAACAGAGGTTGTTGGCGTTTAGATCGCGGGTGTCGTTAAAATCGCAGATAGTTCGCAGAAAGTTCCTTTCACGGCATTATTTCTTAATTTGTTGTACTTATGTTGTACAATTATCCAGATTAAAAAGACTTTAACAAATGTATATCATAATCAGTTAGTCGAAATCAGGTTTGTTATAATTTTGTTATTTGTATGTTTTACCATTCTGGTCAGGACCATATTTAAATATGGTAAACACTATCTTCCCAACCGTTCGCATCGTACTATAAGCTAGCACACCAACTCATGTAGAAATTACAATTCCTTGGTTTCCACTTTACCTCGTTTGAGATATTTGATTTGTTAGAAAACATCCCTGAAATTTAGCAGAAAAGTTTCAAAAAATTCCAAGAAGTTTATAAATAGTTTTCAATAGTTTAGAGAAGTTTTCAAGTATTCTTCAAACGCTCAGAGAATCCTCTTAAAGGTAAATGATAAAATCCCCGATTTTGAGAAACTTCCCACTTAGGGTATTAGAAGCTTTGGAAAAACTTAGAATGCTTCACCAGAAAGCCAGAGAACTTTGAGATAAAATCGTTGAAGCAAAATGTGAATTTTGCATGTTTAATGATATACTGTTATCAATAGTTTCGTCACGCATACATTAGTTGGTGATAACTAGATAATAACTCCTCTTGTTAAGTATTTTTGAAAAAGATCGACACTTGTCCACAAATTAATAATAACTTCCTCGAAAAATCCTTTAAATCGCAACATTGGAAGAGCGGCCCAATTTTCAGAATAACAAAAACATTTGCGTAATTCACAAAACAAGAACGAAAAACGTACACTAAGCAACGAAATCGAGTAGAATTCATTTGAATATCATATGGAAATTTGTCACAAGACATTATTGTAAATTTCATATGATCGTCCTATGAGCTTCTTTCCATTAAAGAAATGGAAAGAGGGCCATAGGTCAATCGTATGAAAATTTTCATCACCGAAAAAATAATTTCACCGGGATTCGAACCACAAACCTCGGGATCCAGAGGCGAGTTACAATGACACATACAATTTCGTATGAAATGAGTCTTGGACCCTCGCTTTGTAGTTCATAGTTTCGATCGTATGACAATCGTACGGATAATTTCCTGAGTCTAGATACTTATGCTAGACAGATAAATTGATGAAAGTCCTGAATTATTTCAGGATTATGATTGATGTCCTATAATATTTCAGTGTCATTTTGAAATGTTTCCGCTTTATAGTTAACAGTCGAGTTTGGTTGCCGACTCGCAATTTTGTTCGACTCAACAGTGACAAGTGTCGATTCGAGCTGCTCGACTCGACTTCTATAATAGACCCCTATTTTCCGAATCTATTCTCGTGCCGGCAGCGTTTGTATTAAATTAGATTAGATTAGATTAGAACAATTTCCCTTTTCATTTTACAGAAAATCAAGAACAACCTTTTTCCGGATGGAAATAGGAAATTTGTTAAATGGCATGCGGATAAGACAATAAGTCCGCAAACTAGATAGTTGACCCATCAAACAAACAGCTGTTTATCATTCCGCTTCCTTCCTGACGATATGGATAAAATTTCCCACTGATGCCATCGTTCAAACGAAACCACGTGCGGCCGAAACCTAATGAAGCTTCACCTTGGTCTTCTTGGCAGCGCCTCCGAGGGCCGTGTTTTCGTTTTTAAGTATAATTGGCACGCGCCTTCCCTCATGTTCCCGGTTGAAAACATCGGACCCAGAAGGACCTTCTGCGTGTGTCCTCCACCACCACGTCAGAAAAACCGCTAATATCAATGCTTTTCTCGGGTCTTCTCCGACTGTGGTCTTTATCGATGCCGGTTTGCTGCTTTCGCAGAGCAATCGATTGTGAGGATGGAGGACTCGATCGCAAATATATTTTCGCACCATTCCGAGTCGAAGGCGGATGAAGGAAGATCATAAATTATTGCAGGTTTTGGTGCTGTTGGTTTCGACTGGAGCTGCCATATACCATCGAATTATATCGTAGAAACGAACGACGGATGGAAGCTGTAAATTATATTTGTGCGCAGTGGAGTGGCGTACGCGTCCGCTTTTTGGATTAAATAAATGTGCTGTGCTTCATTTCAGCACGGCGGACGTAGACATTGTGGCACAACCCACTACTAATCAAGTGAGAGACCCAAGGAGCAAAACTAATTAATCTACCTTGGAAATCTCATTTCCACACAATTTCAAAACATGCGACGGCCAACTAGGTCGAATGAATTTGTTTTGGTTCTACCGCGCGAGCTAGGGCCGACCGCTTCGAGCGGAGCAGAAGTGGAACACATTCATGCAAATTTCGCTTCTATTTCTCACTTTTCGTGTGTACGTGTGTATTTGCGGCACGCTGGAGTCCGATGGCGGCCATCCATCAAACCAGAGGCTCCTTCTGAAGCTAGAAGATTGTGGCGCACAGCTTAGGACCTATTACAAAATCAAAAGCCACATTCGTTCCACCAGAGACAGCCGCGAATCTGTCGGACGGCCGGGGAGTATTTACCGACCATAACTTTGGCTAATGTATGCATGTAAAATTCAAATAAGTTTTTTTTTCTTCTTTTTGTTTTCAAGCTACATGGTCTGGTTGCTTTATATGTGCAGCGATGAATTCGGTGGAGCAACACTTTGTAATAAAGATGTGAGAAATGTGTTATGATGCAATACATCATTTCCGTTATCATGTAGTTATGTTTCTATTTACACTTAGTAGCGAATGAGGTATTCTCTGTGATTCATCTTGTGCTAACCGGGTCATTTTTCTCTCTCTTCTTTACAGGTAAAAAGTGGCGCTCGCTAACGCCACAGGATCGCCGTCCGTACGTTGAGGAAGCCGAGCGACTACGGGTGATTCACATGACCGAGCATCCCAACTACAAGTATAGACCGCGCCGTCGGAAGCACACTAAAGCTCGCAGTGGAGCTTCCGTCTCGAACGGTGCTGTCGGCAGTCAATCCGTGGTAAACAATACCCAAACTAACAACGTGAGTAATTCCTCCCCAAGTGAGCTAAACTTTGACGGCGATTCGTCACAGCGAATGAGCCCATACAGTTACAACCCTCACTATTATTCGGGAGCAAACAACGTCCTAAATACACCGGATTCCAGTCCTACTCAAAGTCCTGAACCTGTGCCGCCGACGGTAGTACCTGTCTCACTTGGTGGTAATAGTAGGAAACTATCTGGTAATTCCGTGGATGTTAGTCAGAAAATCGACGAAGTCTCATCTGCGCTACCCACTCCGGAAATGAGTCCCCTTGAGCTAGAGAAGGAAAGCTATAATGGACTCCATGCCAGCTACGATGATATGAAGAGCAAGCAAAAGCTATCTTACGATGGCTACAACAATGTTAAAGCGGAACAGAAACTGCCTGCCACCTTTCCGAACAGCTACGATCATGACAGCGAGATAAAACGGGAATACAGTTCCACTCCGTCGTACATGCATTCAGGACCCCCGGAAAAACGATACCATTATGAAGCATCTCTACCGAATGGTGTACACGATAGACGGAACTACCTTGTTCCTAACTCCGGGTCGACGACCACTACCGCTATGGTGAACGGAATGTACGTTATGTGTACAAACCGAAGTATCCTGGATCAGGGTCATATCGTAACGGGGACGTACTTTCCACCATTAGCCACTTCCGAGGATCATCAAACTTTGGGAACGACCCTGACCACCAGCCATGTGTCACATCTCAGTACAAACAGTAATAGCAGTAGCAGTAATCACAACCACAGCAATAGCAACAACAGTAGTAGCAGCAATATTCAAATTTCCAGTGGCAATAGTCTGAACAAATCAAGCAATGGCCTGGTGAGCAGTGTTCATATCGGAGGAAGTTCCAACCAACACGCGCAGCAAGCTACTCATCAAGGCTCCGGTCTTACGGCAGAACAGATCAACAGCTACTACGGGGTTAATTCAATCTCTTCTGGACTGCCAGCCTATTCGTATGCATACAAAGATTATGGCATAACCTACGAATCGGCTTCGATGGGTCAGGACGAAATGGACTCCCGAGAGCTCGACAAGTACCTGAAGTTTCCAGACAGTAACCACAACTTCAACAGCTACGAATCATATCATCATGGTGGTGCCATCTATGGACATCCCCAAGCGACATCGGACTACTACAACTATCACCAGCAGAATGCTAGCCTCTTAGCTCAGCAACAGCAACAACAGCAACAACAGCAACAACAACAGCAGCAACAGCAACAGCAGCAGCAGCAACAGCAACAACAACAACAACAACAACAACAACAACAGCTTTCGTTGGGCTCGTCGTCTCCGGCGGGAAGTAATCCAGGGAGCAACTCAAGCACCGGTGGTTCGAGCTCCGGCGGACATCTACCGACGACACCGGTGGCCTTGTATGCGCTTCCGTTACAACATTCTCAGCTGGCAGCGGCCCAACAGCAGCAGCAGCATCATTCGCAACAGGTTCATCTGGCTCATGGGCCAAATGCGCACGGTATGGCCGATATCTATGTGACGAGTGAACAGTTGAAAGACGATGAGTTTAGTAATATTTTGGCCGGAGTCAGGAAAACGTGCTACAGCAATTAGAGGGTGGGTTGGGAAAAAGGTAAATGTTTGGTTGGACAATGTGAGAAGGGGGATGATGAAATGAAACGAAATCATTGAAATTGATTTTGAAATTGAAAAGTCCAGTTCAGATAGCATAACAAAGTGATATCTTGCGGTTAAATTGACTGCCATAAAAAACTCTCAATCGATATTTCCACTCATATTTCGTATTTCGCTACACTGAAAGTTAATTTTCGTTTATATTACGTAATCCAAGGTAGAATTCACAAATCTATTCGTTGTTTTCTGCAACGAAACTGATTTGTACTTTTTAAGAAACTACCTTTGCATTTAATGCCACACGCGCAACTGTCAAAAGCACTAAGCATTTGTTGACTCGGAGAGAACATTCGTTGAACATATTGTACGAAAACAATACAAAGAGCTACGAGTATTTTTTTTTACCAATAAAAAAAACGTCTCTCTCGTGGTTGCATGAACGACTGGCAGATCTACTTTATCGGCTAAAAATTTAATTGAAAAATAGCGCACCCACGAAGAGCTTTTCAGCAATTTATTTTTCAACGTTTCTGATATGATATTCGATCCCATATTTTTGGAAGAGCTGTTATGGTCACATAAGGTGTATACATTAATTATAGTGTTGTCAAAATTTCAGCCAAATATATTGATAATTGACAAAGTTACAGAAGGTTGAACAACGCGTATTTTGAAGCAAAATTTTGCTCGGCTTTTTTGCTACTGAGTGTAGCTCTCGACAGCCCTTTCATTATTATTTTTTGAGATAAATCAATGATTCCCGACATCCCAGCAGCAACAATAACATTTATGAGTATGATCGAAGAGATGAAGCGATTGGCTGGTCTTCGAAATTCATTTTGTGCATTGTATAAAAAAAGTGTAATGATAGCATTTTGTTAGATGGCAAGCAACAAGAATGTTTCTTACAATTTACGACATGAATGTTTTACAATTTAATTTTAATTTTATGTACAAAATCCATGTTTACGAAACGAGTGAAAGCAATCACGATAAATTTTCAGTGTATGGACCAGTAGCGCATTTCCTCTAAAAAGTTTAGTAAGAATGTGAAAATGAAAGCAATTGTCAAAAGCTCCAAAAGGTGTGTTTAATGTCATGAAATTTTCGGAGTGTGAAATAACACATCTTTGCTAAGTTGTTCCATGTTCGTTCTATTAAACTGACACTACACACAGTACGGTGATATAAAGTGTAATTAAGCATCCAATACGTTAAAATCATCAGCAAATCGTTTAATATTAACAGTTAAACTATTAACGAAAGAGAAAGACAACGTAGAGAATCTCTCAATGTTACTTAGGACCTAATGCATTGTTCATATGAAATATGGAACGAGCTCAACCAAATCGTCAATCAAATCCGTTTAAATAATCCACTAAGAATGCAGCAATTTGTCATTTTGTCTGAAAGCGATTCATTTGCCAATCACTCGTTTCAGATACTGATTCAAAATATATCACGTTGACTATTTTCATAAATTTGTTTCGCAATGTTTTGCTCTAAATTTAAAATCTTAAGCCTAGTAAAGGGTGATACGGTCAAAATTTGGTCAAGGGAAAACGCGTGTAAATCGGTGAAATCGTTTATTTAAAAAATCAAATTAAATTTCTTTTTCAAGTTCAATTAGTATAAAATTCAGGAAAAATATTCAGTTACGCTTCCGCTTTTCCAAATCCGAATTGCCGGGCCTTACGCTTGACCGCTGCCATCAGATTTTGTACAGCCACCTTGTCCACCTTCTTCGCCGCAGAAAGCCAGTTTGCCTTGAACTGCTGCTCGTCCTTAGCAGTTTTTTTTGGTCTTCTTTAGGTTCCGCTTGACAATAGCCCAGTATTTCTCAATTGGGCGGAGCTCTGGCGTGTTGGGAGGGTTCTTGTCCTTGGGAACCACCAGCACGTTGTTGGCGGCGTACCACTCCATGGCCTTTTTACCGTAATGGCAAGATGCCAAATCCGGCCAAAACAGTACGGAACAACCGTGTTTCTTCAGGAAAGGCAGCAGACGTTTATTCAAACACTCTTTCACGTAAATTTCTTGGTTGACAGTCCCGGAAGCTATGAAAATGCTGCTTTTCAAGCCACAGGTACAGATAGCTTGTCAAACCAGATATTTCTTTGCGAACTATGACAGTTTCGTGTGCTTGAAAACATCTGCTACCTTTCCCCTTCCTTTTGCCGTATAACACTCCTGTCCCGGAAGCTGCTTGTAGTCGGCTTTGACGTAGGTTTCGTCGTCCATTACCACGCAGTCAAACTTCGTCAGCATCGTCGTGTACAGCCTCCGGGATCGCGCTTTGGCCGTCGTATTTTGTTTATCATCGCGATTTGGAGTCACTACCTTCTTGTAAGTCGATAGTCCGGCTCGTTTTTGGCTCGATGCACGGTTGTAGACGATACACCCAGCTTATTTGCGGCATCTCGGAGAGATAGGTTAGGGTTTCGCTTGAAACTACCGGCAACTCTCTTTGTCGTCTCAGCGGCTTCCGGTTTTCGATTTCCCCCCGATCCAGACTTCCTGGCTGTCGACAAACGTTCCCCAAACACTTTAATTACATTTGTAACGGTTGATTTGGCAACTTTTAGCGATTTTTCCAACTTTGCGTGCGAGTAGCTCGGATTTTCGCGATGCGCGAGCAAAATTTTGATACGCTGCTCTTCTTGCTTGGACGGCATTTTGACAACTAAAGAGTGAATTCCAAAATAAAAATAGGAGCAACATTCTACACACACACACCTTCAAAATGAGGGGTGTTCAGGTTTTTTAAATGCAAAATTGAAAGAAATACGTCAAGTTGATATTGACCAAATTTTGACCGTATCGCCCTTTATGCGCTGACAAGTAAAGGCCTGAAGTATTTTTTGCCATTTTTAAAGGCTAGTATGCAGCTCAATAGTAATGTCCAGTAGTATAGGACAAGTAATGGCTAAGAAATGATTTTACTGTCGGAATTACTTATCTTGTATGCAGTTGAAAAGAAGGGCAAACTTTGTAACGTTAGTAACGCCTGACCATGTAAGTTAAATGGGGCTGTCACTTTTTCTTACGGAATAATATCCCGTTCGATTATTCCGCAAGGAAAACTGACATTTCACCCGTACTGGAACTGTTGTCAAAATTACATCGTTAAAAATGGCAAAAATTACTTCAGTCCTTTACTTGTTAGCTGCATACTAGGCTTAACGAAGTAATTTTTGGCGCTGCACCACAGAACAAAACGTTAGCTTACGCAACGACACACTAGTTTACAAAATATTTCCGTTTTATCACGATGTATGTCAATTTCCCATTCACGTCTCATAAAAAAAAAAACAAATAATTTGGCGATTAACAAAACACTCAGAAGTACTAATGAAGTAAACGGCAGTAACAGTAAAATTAAAAACACTTCCACCGGTAGCCAGTGCCTACTTCGGTTCCGCTTATTACCAAACGTAAGCAATGGCGAAACTGGCCATAAAATGCCGAAATTTGACACGAGCCGCTTAGATTTAGACGAAATTTCTCAAACATAATCGGTATAACCGAATACGTATTTTGACCAGGGGTCTGGCAACCCTGTCCTAATAACTAGCGTTTGACAGTTTGCAACAAATCACGGGCCTTATTTAAATAATGCCCGTCTGACGTTTGTTACCGCGAGTTCGAACACCAGTATTGTTTACAAACAACGAATCTACTGATGTATGGATGTTACAGTTGGCTATAGGAAAATGAGTGCCCGTCAGTTACCTGATTTTGACATAAGGATATACTGTTTGGTCCCAAGAGTAACTTTTACGAAGGGGTTATGTGTTTTTGATTTTTGATACAACAGTTTATGGAAAACAGTAACACGGAAATCGTTCGTTTTAAAAAAGAAGTGCCTGAAAAGAGATAGTAGAAAATCATTTTCATGAAAAAAATATACACTGAAAAAAAAAATTACATGAAAGAGTCTTAATTAAAATTCCCAAAGCATGCTTATTTTTAAATTGCGATGGTAAAATTTTGGACAAAAAAAAAGTGTTTATGATAACATGGACGAAAAATTATTACAAAAGTTTTCGTAATAGCAACTTTTGGAAGATTTTCATTAAATCAATTTATAACTTTCAAAAGTATTTTTCAATACCGAATATGATGTTTCATAAAATTTCTAATCGCAATGTTTGTGTAAATGATTTCCCTTAATCTCCCTGTTATGACTTTTAGTAATATGCACACAATAATAAGAAAAAGGAATTTCCATACGAAACAAATAACTGACCAAAATCTAGTATTTCTGACGACGAAGTTGAAACTGTTTTGCTACTCTCAAACAATTTATTACACGTTAACTCCCTAGTGGTTTTTTTTCACATTGACATTGGCTTTTCCATTGTTTATAATATAAGTAGTATTGTCGTACTAATTTTCTATGTTAAAATATTAAATTTTTGACTTGTTCATTTTTTTATATACATCATGAAAGCAATTGATGCTAAAGAAATTGAAACTAAAAAATACAATTTAGCCGGTATTTTATTATCAAAAATAGGTACAAAGCAATGATACTTCTGGGTTCCTGGAACTAATTTTGCTTGTTGGTATGTGCTAAGTAGTTCTTCTAACATTTGCTCGTAGTCTTCTTGTGACAAAAAACAAAACGATACTGTGGTTAGGTAATCTTCGTTCCGCTTACTAGCCCACTCAAACAAAGCCCATGCTATCGGCTGCTACGTCAATGTTGTATTTTGATTTAAATTGACATTAACTTTTTTTTATATTGGGATGCGGCTCAACCATCCTTTTTATTTGCATTCACTTTTTTAAAAATGTTAATAGTTTGGATATAAACACTTGTACTGCTATTGTATCATGACTCATAACTTCAGACACATAAAAAAACGCAATTTTTTTTAATTCTCTTCTATCTTTGAAATATACAACAAAAAGGTGAATTGTGGTTTGATCATTGTTCCAATGATGGCTTTAAACTTCATCCTGAAGAACAAAAGAATAATTTTCGTAAAAATCACATATTATGACAACTTCGTTTTCTTTCAATGCTGATTTTATATCTTAAAGAAATGAAGACTGCTGTTATTTAATCAAATCATGAGTTACCAATTTTTGGAATTTTTCGCTAAAGTATAACACAAATTCATTCACTTGTTTCGCTTTAGTTTTTTATTTCGCACCTATCAGTAGAAATCCATTGCCCATAGCATATTTCAATCAAGTTGTGTTTTTCTAGTTCTTTCAGCATCCATTGTTCAACATTTTTGATTTTTGGAGGAAATATAATACATCTCAGTCTTTGTAGTCTTATCACGGAAGAATTTTTCTTTCAGTTGATTAATTATTTCATCATACTCCTTAGATTTTTGTTCCTGAGTCTATAGCCTCGTCTAGTCTTCTTTGGTAAAGTTGAATATATTTCTTGTATAGCTCTCATTATGCCATCACATTTTTCTTCTGGGCAACTAATCTGATCAAGTTTCTTCAAGATATTGGAGACACGCTGATACTGGAAATTTCCATGTTGATGAGATTGATGTAATACGTTCCTGAGTAGTCCGGTACTTCACCTCCTTGGGATGACGCTGATACTATCGAAATTGCTGATGGTAGTTCTTCTAAAACAACCCATGGTGTATTGGCTGACTCTCATTCAATGTAGCAGGTTTAAGACTGGTCCTTTGTCAATCAGTTCGGTATTGTATTTATCGCAAATCTTCAATGAAGTATTTAGAGGTACTTTACACTGCATGTCAACAAACTTTTGAATCAATACTTCGGTTAAAGAACGTTTTCCGGATGAACATTTTCGATTGCTGTTGGGAAGGAACACCTCAGTTTAACCACTTTCGAATTCTATGTTCGTTTTCGTTTCCTGTTTCAGAAACTGAGGCTCAAAAACTGAGTATTGAATGTCGAAGTGAAGTAGTTTATATAGAGCCATACACCAGTTACAATGATATAATTGTACATACCTACAGATTCTATATAGCAGGTTCATTCCTGTTATGAATTTGTGGCTTGTCTTTTCCAGTAGCATAAACATTGCTTGGTACACAAGTGACGTGGTAAAAATACCACAATGTTTTATACCATGACGTCAAACTACATCAGGGTACCTTTTCTAAGTAAAACCAATTGGGAAACATTACGAAATGACTATTAAAATACCCAATAGAGATAGTAAAGTGTTAGTAGTAAAAATGCAACCATGTTCATATACTGTTCATTAAAACCCGCAGAATTACAAAATTTCGTACGGAATTGAAGTGGTACCCGCCAATAACATCGATAATGTTGAAGGATCTCCTAGAACTTTCCCACTATTAGACCAATCGTGTTAAAGTCAAAGAAAAAGTTGTTGGAATATCCTTTTTTGTTGAAACAAACATAGTTTTGGTGATGGACCATCTCGAATAATATATGAAAAGGGCGTGTTTTCTATGTTTAAGCCACTCGTGAAATTAAATTATCTATCTCTATCTATCTATATCGAAATTATTAAATATCTCGAAACTGGGTACCACTAGGGAGATCATTTACAGAAACATTTCAATTAAAAAATTTGAAGAAAAATAATATTTTGGCATTGATAAGTACTTTGATAAACATAAATTAATTTTATAAAAACCATCCAAAACTTGCTATAAAGAAAACTTTTTAAACAATTTTTTGTCCATGTTTTTCATACCTTGTTTTCCGAAGTATAATTTTAAGTTTTAATTATGATTTTTTCATGTATAACCAGTTTTTTTTCTTACATTTTATTTCATGAATATTTTGATTCATATGATTTCAAACGAAAATGTTAAACAGTTAAACAGAATTTCAGATTAAATCATTCTAAAATTTGTTCGAAAATAAAACCATAAGCGTTGGTAGAATCAACCAACAAATCGGTTTGTTTTCGTAGCTGTCATAATCCTAATAAACATGTACTATTCAGGAACGATATTATAGATGGTGGTGTGATTAGGCACTTCTTATGGTTGTTGTTTATGCGGGACATAATCTTAAATTCAAACGGATATCAGTTGAACTTATGTGCTTGATTCCCGAAACAGTTACTCAATATTTTAGTTTGTTTTAACCAGCGTAGGTAGTCAACTCAAACTAATATGATGTTTGTGCCCAATTCAACGTGAATTTCCTGTTAAATAAAACAAGAATATGTTTGTGTTTACCAATCTTTTTTCTCAGTGTATACCCTTTGCAAAGCGATTTTTTTCTTTGCTTCGATGGCTTTCCATTGTGCTAAACGTTTCAGAGCGTCACATATTCAGAAGTATACTGCGCCAGTTGAAAGTAACGCAGGCTGCCATTTTCTCCACGTCTTGCTAGCTTTCGGATATTTTTTAAGTGCTGAAAATTTCGGAGTGTTTTTATAATCACGGTTTTTAAATTATTCAATCTTTTGCTAGTAGTCTGCGTCTAGTATATTCTCTGTAAGAAGTGTAAAGATATCCACCATTTAACTTTTAGGAAAAAATATTAACATATCGTATCAGGTACAAATATGAGCTCCAGAGCTTTGACAATAATCCATTCATGGACATGGGATCCATTCGATTTGACAGAACCAGTGAGCCAAAACTTTTGGGATACATTGACTTTACTCTGGAGCTGTCAAGTTGTTACCGGGTTGCAGATAACAAGCCATAGGTTGCTTCTGATCTTTCACGGATGCCATATTTCGTGAGAATTTGATTCCGGTTATTGAGAATGTTTATGACTTTGCCAACTGTGGGATCTCTTAGCTTAGTCAGTAAACGCATCTGTTTTCCACTCCGGAAACCAAGAAATCGATTTCCGATAAGGTCAAATGCAAGGGGTAGATCGCTCAGAACACTTTTCTCCTGTGCTATTTTTTTTTTTTTTTTTGAGTGTGTCTACAAGCGTTGCAACGTTCTGGGAATATGCCGATGTTTTGACAGCCCAAATTGTTATTTTCTGCTGAGCTTGGCAACCAGGCAATGAATATTGGCAAGGTTGATGGTTTCTTATTTCTTTAAGCTCAACTGTCAAAAGTGTTCCTCGGTGTGCCACCACACATGTGGAATGGATTGAAAATCGAAGTGCCGTAGTTATGAAACTTATTCGTCTAGTATGTGGAAATTGTGGCTGGCAGACTTACCCTTGGTCAAATGTCTTTTCATTGTGCTTGTCCACTCATTATTAGATTGAAAGTTTGGAATGGCAAAGAAAGGTCTCAATTTTGAGCTGTGGGTGAGCTTCAAACAAAACTAATTTGAATGGCAAGCAAAGACCCGTAGAGCGTAGAAGAAAATGGCGTTGTCAAACATTTCGCTAGTCGGAGATCTTCTTTAATATTTTCATGTATCGGTTGAGAAACAATTGACAAAGTAGGATTGCCTCTTGAACAAGAATGTTATCGTTCCTAATTACGATTACCGTGTATATAAGTCATGAGGTTTGAGTTACTCACTAACAAGATCAATTAAATCTCGATGAAAATGTACTTTCAACTTTAGAACAGAAGCTACAAGATAAGTTGTGGGTGTGAAAGTTTCTCAGAAGTAAAAGGTGAAAAAAATTCCTGCATCCTAATATGAGTAAGTAGTGCTAAATTGTATAACAATTCCAATAGAAATTTCAAGTCCTTAGGGAGAATCGATCATACCCTAATTTGGGATCGATGCTCAATCAATTCGCTCAATATATAATTGAAACTGTTTGTTGAGCATTATTGGCTATGTTCGTACTACCTCAATGGTAGACAATGTGTTTAATATTCTTCAGGTATCTACTTGAAAATAAAATTCAATTTCTTGATTCAGCAAACATTTCTGAGCCAGTGAAAGGATCGTAATATTGTTCATTTTTTTTCAAAATAAGTGACGAAAATATTCGTTTATGAAACATTCTGACCCCGAACATTGTCCACTACATTCACTTCATGTACCCACCACCAAATGATGACACCACCATTTCCAACTTGATGTTCTTCAAAAGAAAATAAATCAAGTCCATCATCATCTCAATACTCAGAGCCTCAACAGCAAAAGATAAGGCAAAAACTTTGAAAACAACTATATAACGACAATAAGGCGCAACTGTAGTTCAAATGATGCAATATAAGCACAAGCACTGTGAACGGAAATGTAAATATAGATTGAAATGTTTGATATTTTCTCCTTAAAAGTATTTCTCCGATATTTTACTACACAATAGGTGATATCAAAATAAGTTGTAAATACATCTACTTTCATTCGCATTAGTTAAGGAAATAAGCTGCAGAGTTATTGAGAAACTCTCTATAGAAAAATATCACTCGTTAGCATTGCAATATTTTTGCCAGTTTGTTTTCCTTTACCTTCTTTTTAAACAAGTTTCAATTGTATCCCCAATCAGATGATCTTCATTTCAAAAAAGAATACCACCTCAAAAATTTCATTATGAAGATTTTCAACTACCCACTACCAACTGAGTTTCCCTTTCGACGATGAATCGCACAATGAAAAGCTAGTAATTGAGGCCTAGTGATCGGAACCAGAAATGCGTGGGAATCGGCTTATTAGTATGAGCCAATTTAGAAAAGCGCCTGTAAAACATCAATAAATAAATATTAATGTTAAGTTATTTTGTAGAAAGAAAAAAGAATAAAAGGAAAAACTGAAATACATCAAAAATCATAATACAGCCAAAGGTTTCTGATACTGAATAATAAAATACGAACAGAAGCATAGTGAAACTTTGAAATTGTGTACATACAACCCAGCAAAGCAACAGTGAAGCAAAAACTGAAACACGGTTAATACGGAAGACGACTTGGGTCGAACTCCCCTTTCCCCCATCGTCCAGGCTTGGAGCCCGTCCCGTAATTGAGTGTTAATAAATAAACATAAATTAATTTCTTTAGCGAATTATTACTAACACGATGATTTATAGGAAAAGATCGTTCCCGTTCGTCTGGCGGCAAGGCGTGTTAGAGAATAGCTTGCCCTACAGTCTACGATAGTCTCACGAAAGCCATCACCATTAATTGTCATGATCAACGTATCTTCTTGGACTTTGGTTTTTTTCTTTTCAATTCGATCGTGGACCCAGGGCAAACTTTTCATATGCAACTTATTGCTAGTTGAATTTTGATAAAACGAACTGCAGCCGGTTGCGTTTGACTCCCGTTTTCTATTTCAAAGAACGATTTGAAAATAAAACTGAAAATGTATGAACCGGGATAACATGCCTCATCATCGTGATTTCTTCTAATGATTCTTAAGTATTCGAAGCTGGGAAAAGTTTCTACTTGGCGTGCTCTAATTAATGTATATAAGTAGATCTAAGGCATCAAGAGCTTATAAGAAAATAAAAAAAAATGAACGTCAGTCGTAATTAGTACTTTGTGTGAGTAGACTCACCTATCCAACTCGGAAAAGTAATTTATTAGTGAATTAGCTTCCTTCGATTCTGTAGGCATCACTTTGGTGCATCACGTTTTATTATCTGAGTGCTAATAGCGTATTCAAGTCTGAGTGAGACATAATAATAATTGTACTGTAAAAAAGTGACGGAATATTCAAAATGTTCAAACTACAATCTGAAATATAGTTGATGAAAAGTTAAATTTTTGTTTTTTGATCCATTGAAAGAAAAATCTTCCATTATTTTGAATGATACCTTCCCGAATACCAGTCAGGCTTTGACCTGTGTGTCCTCTGCTGTATCGTCTTCATTTTATTCACCAGCTTTGCAGTTTGTGGAGGCTCTAGGCGGACTTAAGCGTCTCCGGAAATATTTTTTGAAACTTTATCGCGTCAGTGGTCTGAGTCAACGAACGAATTTCGTTCAATGTTTGGTTTAGCTGTCAGTGGATCCTTTCACCTTCCCTTCGTCATGCATATTGTTTACTTTTAAATTGAAGTTTTGAAAACGGGCTCTCGACAACAGGAGCTGCGAAATCTTATTCTGGACATGTTGTTAGAAAATCATAATCGTTAACAGAAAATTATCGGATTGATGCAAAACACGGTGTCAAATATCATCAACAAATTGTACAAACCAAAACGGCCCATAGGAATCCAACCAAGCAATCGAAAAGGGGATCACGCAACAAACAAGATGAGAAACAGGTGGTGATAGAATACAAGAGGAAGCCCAAGTCAGATATTTTGCCAAAAAAGTCAACTGTACAGGACATTTAAGTGAGATGAGAAGGGTGTCCCACATCGAATTGCATCACGGAAAAAACGCTGTAGAAAGTTTCCTAGTTGTATGCTCCTTTTCAAACTTTCAGGCAATAAAATATAACCCTTTAGTGAGCTTTTTAGCATATTTATTTCATTCAACTTGAATACTATTACCGTTCGCTCGTACCACAATTAAATCCACTAATTGGGGTCTGTACAGCATCTGGCTGCAGCTTATTCTGTACGGAAACCCACTTTTTCCTCATGTCTTCCTCAGATTTGACCTCCTTGGGATACTTCCGTAGTCCATGCTTCAATATTTTTCGATGAGCCTTAATTCCGGCGCGTTGGTGAGGCTCATGTCCTTGGGCATAAAAGGGACCCCGTTGGCTTCATACAACATTTGAGTACTGGTACGAAGCTTGATCCGGCCAGAAGATCGTAGGGTCATGTCGTGTTACTTCAACAGAGAAAGCAAACGCTTCTGTAGACACTCCTTGAGGTAGATCTCTTCGTTTATAGTTCCGGTAGTCACGAACGGCGCACACCGTTTGCCACATGAGTTGATTACCTGCCAAATCATGTATTCCTTGGCAGACATTGAAAATTTCTACTTCCTTACTTCCTCGGGAATATCAAGCTTGTGCTAAACGGTGAAGAACAGCAGCCCCGGAAGCTGCTGTAAGTCCGCCTTGGCGTAAGTCTCATCATCCATGATGAAGCGATGAGGCTTCGTTAGCAACTGGGTGTCCAGTTTCCGGACCCGTGACTTTCCCACCGTTTATCACGATTTGGAGCCTTCTGCACTTTGTACGTACGCAGTCCCTCCTGGTCCTTAGCTCTCTGAACGAAAAACAGCTTGCAAGATCCGGCCAAAACATGATTTCTTCGTCAACGTGACATTTGTTGATGAATTGCTTCAATTTCGGCAAGCATTGGCTGATGTACACGTCAGAATTGACAGCTTTGGCCTTGTTTGGGCGTATCAAAGGCGCCGAGATACCCTTCGATGGCATGGCTGCCCACACTAACACCTTTGGCGCATATTTCGATTTGCTGGCATATTTAACATCGTCTGGTGTTGTTTTAATGTTAGCAGTATAGAAACCATCGTTGCCACTCAATTCATGGAGCGAAAACGTGAAGTAAGATTCATCATCCAAAATTATGCAGTTTCCCTTTGCAAAATGCTCGCGACGAAGTGCACGGCAGCATTTTGGTATTTTTTTTCGAGTTGTTGCTATGTATATTTTGGTGCACGCTGACGTTTCCGATAGATTACGTTATGTTTTCTCAAAATCCGATGGACTGTCATGTTTGAAACCTTAAATTTTCGTGCTAATTTGCGTGTTGATTGGCCAACCTTGTTTTCAGCGCTTGACAGCAGTTTTTTCGTTGTTCTGGCACTCAATTTTGTTGGGCGACCACTTTTCTTTTTATTTTCCGGTTCTTAACCATCACGACAATCTTTCAAAACACGGTATATTGTTGATTTTGATATTGACTCGTCTTTGAACACGCTCAAAATTTCACTTGTACTAAGCCGTCCAAAAAGGTTGGCGATTTGTGCTCGTAAATCCAGCTTGTACGACATTTTTAATGGAAACTACTGCGTAATTTGAGTTTGACAGTTCAGTAGGAACACAGATGAACGTGACAAGTACATTGGTTGACATCTGTGTGTTTGTTAATGCTGTTAAAAAAACGCCTGAAAGTATTCCCAGGACTTATGTTACACATGTTATGATTCGTTGTTTACCAAACATACAGGATCATCGTACGGGACGATATGAAACATACATTATGGCTAACTTTTCACAAATTGTTGGTAATAAATTCTTTACAACAAAGGACAGAGGAACCCTAAGGAATCTAAGTTTGAAGAAGAGAAGAAAGAAAAATTTGCTAATAAATATCTCGTTTGGCAAACCATCTGTACGTGCAGTAAAATCAACCAACCATTCAGCTTAGCTGAGAATATTAACAGTGAAATCTACATCAAAGAGGGCCTTTAAAAACGCCAATTGCCACTTCTAAAGCAGCATTCTCAAAACACCTTGTTTAGCCCCGATTATTTATTAATCGGGGCTATTATTTATTGTTTATTAAATATAATAGAAATTACAACGGATAGACAAAACGATCGGGGCTAGCAAACTGAGGCCAAGGAAGGTTCAAATGATGGTTTGAGACCTCTCTCCATTCTGGAAGGGGCGCTCCCTTAGATATGAAACACAAATTTCTGCATAACTCGTGAACTAATCGAGCCAATGGAACCAAATTTGGCATGTGGGTATTTTTTTTATTATTGTACAGGTTTGGGCCGAGAGGTCTCAGGTTATTATGAAACTTTGTACACGAGTAGAGCTCATTGATATATATACAAAAAACAATATTAAAAATATCTCGGTTGCCAGTTTTCATGGAAAACGGTAATTGACGTTTTCCGATGTTCCCGAATATCACTAACTTATCACTAAATGTATCGATTATCGTGAGAACCATGCTCATTTCAGCAACTTGAAGTAGCATTGTTTGTGAATGATTATTTTCACTACGCAGGCTCGTGGCAACGTAGTTTACTTTTAGTAATATTTTGAGTTTTCTAACTGTTTTAAATAACATTTTCATCATGGATCTACAAAACCAAGGTAAGGTACAAGTGTTTTCGAGATGTGCAAAAATCATTATAGAAAAAACTCATTATAGTTTGGAAGTCGGAAAACTTCAATATTCTTTTTTGTTCATATATCCATGAACCTTACGCGTGGGCAAAGTTTCGTAACAATCTGAGACCCTTCGGCCCAAACCTGTACGATAATAAATTTAAAAAAATCCCCATGTGGAGGTTTAGAAGACCAAAATTTTTTCTATGGTGGTTTGAGATCCACCAGGAAGGGGGGAGGAAGGGGGCTCTCATGCAAGTGAAATTGAAATTTCAACGAAATATAAGAAATCCAGGTAACTAAAACACAACATGTGCAATTTTTGGGTTAAAAGCATGTTTTGAGAGGGTGATGCTTGAGCTACTCTCAGTGCTACATTATGCACAAGAAGTTTTCGTAGTTTTCAAGATAAAAACTTTGTCTATGAAATGCTACACAGAAAAGAAAACAATGGTAAAAACTGGGTTAAATTAAAAACACAAACCTTTTTTTGTAGATAGTAGTTTTGTTCGGTTCTACCATGATAATACACTGGTATGTAAACATTGCAGTAGAAAATACTATGACCTGTCAAAATTTATGGTAGTTTTCACGAAAATGCAGTAGTTTATACGGTAGTAGGAACTACCACACTTTTTCTCTCTGTAGAAATTTCATTCTACATAAACGTTAAGTTCGATACATTTATGAAATTTAACTAAAGTAAAAACAAAATTAAAAAAAGAAAAAACTACAAGGTACAGCCCCATTGGGTTGTTCGGAATGATGACATAGGACTACGCAACTGTATATAAACCATTCAGATTGAACAATACAATATTTTTTTAATGAACCCTTTCAGGCTTAAAATTATAGAAGCAATTCGTTGTGTTCTGAATCAATTGGAGCTCAATAACATAGAAATGATTGAGAAAAGTAGGATTTATTTTTTTGAAGATGTGCTTGGTCGTCCAAACTGTCCTCGAGTTTAACACTTAAGATCTACAGTTGTAAGAGTAGCTTTACCTGCTTTACAATGTTCCGATATATATTCAAACATGCTCAATGATGAACGCGGAAGACCAACAGACATTATGAGACAATCTTAGGATATTCATGCCAAATAAACTAACTTAATTTTGTATAGCCCATAAAGCTTCAGTCATAATTGTAGACCTCAAGTTTTGAATGACCTAAAACTAACAAGATTATCCTATGATGTCTGGGAACGTTTCAGAATATTCATTGAATATGGTTATAACTGCATATCTTAAGTTCTGAACTCAAGTCAGTTTATATGAACTTGAACATGGTGATCTGTAAGAAGATTCTCAGAATGTGTTTGAATTCATATCGTCACCTTTCATAGGTTACAAAGCAAATCTTACGACTGTAGATCCCAACTTCTGAACTCAAGGGCTGTTTTGGTGAACACCCCAAAATATCTTATTTTATCTGTTTTGCTTCCAAAAGCCTCACTTAAATTGGTCAAATACATATTGTTACTTTGTTTGGTCTTGAAAGCTACAGTTACAGTTGTAGATTTTCAGTTTAGAATTGCGGAATAGATTGGGTAACCTAAAAGATTTTTTAATAATATCTGTTGGTCTTCCAAGATATTGAGTGAATATGTTTCAAAACACAGCGTAGCTTTGCATAGACCACAAAGCTTTTGTTGCAACTGTAGGTCCTATGTTCTGAAATCAACGATAGTTTGGATGACCCAAAACATGTTATAGGGCTTAATAATGTGTGTTGATCTCTACGAATATTAATTGAATATGTGTGAATATGTATTGTAACTTAATATTACCTAAAAATTACTGTTACAACTGTAAAGCATAAGTTTTGAACGGCAGGACAGTTTAAAAGACCTAAAGGATCAGAAATTTATAAAATATTGACTTTTGACCCTCGATAAGATTCATTGAATGTGTTTGAATACATAAAGTCACGTTTATAGCACAAAAAGCTACTGTTACAACTGTAAATCTTATGTTTTGAACATAAGGACGGTTTGGATGACCTAGAATGTCCCAAGATTGTCGCATTGTGTATGTTGACCTTCTACACTATTGAATGAATATTATCAAATACATATTGTTCCTCTGCATACTCCTAAAACCTACTGTTACAACTGTATATCTTATGTTTTGAACTCAAGGACAGTTTGGATGTCCGCGATCATCCCAGTTTATCTCGTAATGTTTGTTTACGTTCTAAAGTATTCATTGAATATAGTTGAATATGTAGTGTTACTGAGTTTAGCCCAAAGAGCTATAGTTACTACTGTAGATCTTATGTTCTTAACTCACGGATAGTTTTGATGACCTACACACTGAGAAATTATGAATTTTACACGAGACCTAATCCATGTTTGTAAATAGTCGGGGAACGTAATAGTCGGGGGACGTAAAGAAAGATTTCGTGTGAAATTATGTCTTCTGAAACTGACACATACGCAATTCAACAAAAGATGCGTTCGGTTGAATTTATTTTCTCATCTCTTTCAACACATTCTTATGCGCTAAAGGACGCTTGCATGTGTCGGTCTTAGGGACAGAAATTTACACGAGATTTTGGTAGTGTGTAGAACATCACAAAGTCATCACATAATGACTTTTGTCCTTTCAACGGGTTTATTCAATATGTTTGAATACATATCGTTACCTTATATAGCCCTTAAAGCTACTGTTGCAACTGTAGATCTAAAGTTCTGAGCTCAAGTGCATTTTGGATAACCTAGAACATCCGAGAAAGGGACAAAATATTTAACGTTTATCACCAAATATTTTATAGTACTTCTGTATTGGTACCATGTTCTAACACAACGCTATTAATAGTATAAAATAATTTATTTATTTTTTCTTCCTGATCTTCTTCTAAGTCTTCAATTAGGCCTTAAACTCATATGTTTTTTTATATTTCCTAGACAGAAGAATTGATGTAGAACAAATTAATCGAAAATAGTGTACACTTTTATTCAGTCTGTGATTTTATACAGACATTTTCCTTTTGGTGTCATAAACGACATCCTAAGCCTGAAGGGGTTAATATACCTTTTAAGACAAGGTGTAACATCTATGAATTTTGCAATGGTATGAAGATCTGAAATTTTGCAATGGTATGGAATGGAATGAAAGTGTTGATTAGATGTCTACTTAAGAAGATGCTGAGAACTCATGCTACCTTCATAAACATCTGGAGTTGGAAGTTGGATGGGATTGTGCAGAAGGCTTCCCTGGGCAAAAAAGTATATGTATGTTTATATAAACATAGGTCGTTGGGAGTGACAAAGCTAAAAAAGTTAATGCACTCCTTTGTTGTCCAGGTTTATGGGCTGGAACACAGGTGACACCGTCTGACTTACCAAAATGCTCGGAATTCTAATTCCACTGTTACTCCTATATTTGCAAAAAAAAAAGCCGTCCATGGTTCACAACTTCCGCAGTTTGTTAAATTGCTAGCAAGAGGACACCCTCCGGTCAGTCCATCCGGCTCGCTCAGGATCCCCGAGTCGTTGATCACTTCTCCGGTGCAGGGCCCAAACATAATGCCAACAGCAAAACTGTACTAAGCTCCCATGAAACTTCTCAGAACTATGTTTTTAGTTGAAGACCGGTCATCTCTCATGGCCCATGGTGGCAGTTTCCAATCTTTTTTACTAGTTACAGCATCCAATTTTTTTTCAAGATTCGCCGTGAATGCAAAATGCAGATGAGAATATATTTTTACTAAAATTCTATACCACAAACTTGAACGACGCACCAAAAGAAAACACGTCATTTTTCTGTTCGCATCCGGTTCAGCATTTTTTGTTCATGAATAAAAAAGTTTAAGTCCATTTTCTAGCAGCCAATAAATATCAGGCGAATCCTACGTTAACCGTTATACGTCAGAAAAAAAAGTACTTAGCCCGCAAAGTACTAAGTTCCGGTAAATTTACAGCTTTTCCTCAAGATAATTAATCTCGAACTGAAATGAACTAGTGCCCTTATCGTGGTCAATCGTAAAACGAAAACCACCATCATCAACTTTACACCACACACACACACACAAAGTCCACCATAAAATATGTACGGCTTTGCGCAAAGTATTTTCAGTTCGAGACATCCATTACGCATCTCATCCAACCGCAGTGCGGTGCAATAGTACAGAAGGACCATCGTCATCGTGAAAACCTCAGAAATGTAACTTTCCAAAGGGGGGAAACACCATCATCATCGTCATCATCATCTATATGGAACCCAATGACTGCACCGGGATATGGAGAAAGATGATCATTAAGCCGAACCTATGGACGAGACCGGTGATCAAAACCATTACTGCTGGCGGCGGTACAAAACTATTTCCTTAATAATGTCGTAAAAAATCCAGAGAGGAGCACCAACGACAAGCGTGTATGTGCTGCCGTGTTGTTGTTGTTGTTGTTGTTTTTTTTTCTCGTAGCCGACTGAGGCGAACCCGCATAGAAAAAGGGAGAGACCGGAATTCATTTCCCATGAAAATGCAGCGAACCGAATCGGAATAGCATACCACTAACTCTATACAAGCATACGGCCAGCAGGGTCCATTACTTTGGGGCCATCAGCACTTGAGTCGAGGCCTTTGAAAATTGCGGGTTGCTTTCTTTGGATTTATTCTAGAGCAAAAAGATTTCTTGGAAGCATAATGTATGGTTAGATTACAAATCGTAAAATGAAAATTGGATTCCCGAATTGAGGTACCCATTCTATAAACTATGAGACAACATAGCCATCCCTAGTAGCACACTTGTTGCTTTTCGGTTGAGAAAACATAAATATAACTTGCTAAGTCATATTCAAGTTACTACAACCAATTATGACCGTATTGTGCTACTTGGAATAGCATAGCATAGCATAAAAGACCGAACTCTTCGTAGTTGCTATTCTGAAGCGATGCAAGAGGAAATTCGTGCGCTAGACGAGAATGGTACTTGGTTCCTGACTGATCTGCCACCTGAGGAAGATCAAAAGTTTATGGTGAAATCGACAAATACAAGCCACGGCTAATTTTCAAAGGATGTTCCCAACAAGCTGAAAATTCCAGCCTGGAATTTGTTACAACAAAATCTATTCTCCGGTGGTGTGATATTCCCCTATTCATTTCCGGGTGGCGTTGGCTGTTTAACATGCTCTCGACATCGAGCAGTTTGATACAGTTACTGCATTTCTGCAAGGAAAACTCAGGTGGGGTAAGTGGGTAAGTTCAATTTCAAGTCAATTTCAACAGTTTCAAAAAATTAATTTCTTTGAATGACTTGTTCATATTGCCACTCTTTCGCTTCTGATACGGTTCAGTGTACCCGTTTTAATGCTTCAAAAACAGCCACATCGAGAACCTGAAGAATGTGAGTTGAGTTTGCCTATAGCACGAGCAACTTGACATCATTCTCATAGCACCAATAGTACATCTTCGGAGACTGATGCCCAGAATACCAGTCCGCTACGAAAACTATAGGCGTTGCAGTATCCTGTTCGATCTAGCGTGGACTTAAATGTTGGGTAACGAAATAATAGAAGACGTAACCTTTCATCCAACTTGATGTTATTTGTTTGAACTTTTGCTTCCATTGCACCGGAAACAGTTTGAACATTTACACGATCTTGAATGAATCCTTTAGAGGATTGATCGGCGGGTTAAACTCTCCATCAGCTGCAGCTACATAGGTACCATTTATGTTTTCCTTAGTTTTTTTCGTTCAACACTTTGGTACTAGCAAACATTTTCGTCAGCGAAGGATTCATGACTAAATTTGTCTCATCGACATTTCACCACGATGCAGATCTGGAAAAAGGTATTATAACAGTGACACTTTTGAAGAATTTAATGGCTACTTACATTTCAACGAACGATTTGGCTTCGTTGTAACTAATCACGAAACATGAACTATCGGAGATGCTTACACCCCGTTCGCACTACAACTTGTATTACGTGATATAGAGTATCTTGATATCAAATGCTAAGCACATTATTTTCAGTGAAAACTAGATGCATAGATACTGAAATCAAGATACTCTACACAGAAACACAAGCGTTCACAAAAATGAAAACGGACCGTGAACTAGTTCAGGTTTTCATGATTTTTACCCAAAAACGTGAACTAGTTCCCGATTACGTGATTCAGTTCACGGTGTATTTTTGCTTGTTCTCTTATTCATGACTGCAGTTCACGGATCCGGGCACGGATTTTTCACGTAATATAGGCTGTAGTGCGAACAGGGTTTTTTTTTACTTTTACCACGAGTTGCATCGCCCATTCTGAAAACATCCAGTTGTCAATAAACCAGTGTAGATCCACAGCAGGTTCACTCATGGTCATATTTCAAACCAAACATTGCATAATGCTGTGTTCATACTACAGCGTTGTAACATAAACAAGACTATCTTACTGACATTTTCCTTGTAAATACTTTTCAAAACACCCTTGTATTATGAGCGTTTCCAGATGAAATCAGCCGGAAAAAGTCAAAATCTTGCACGACCCTCTCCGATTTGGATGAAACTTTGCACATGTCTTCGGAATTTATGATGATGGAGGATCCGCGGGTTACGGGAATTTTTTGACTCAAGACATTTTTTTCAAAAGGGCGTATATGTTTTGTCATGCGTATTTTTCAAAAAATCATAACTCGAAAACCATTGGTTGTAATAAAATTGCGTCTGAGAAGAAGTTGTAGTTAATTTATTTGACTTTATGAAAAAAATATGTACACCGTAAAAAATAAAAAATTTCTTCAAAAAAATCAAAAATTAAACTTAAAAATCAATTAGCAAATCTGTCCAACGTACGATTTTTATAAAAAAAATTCCAAAACGATTTTAAGTCATGAGAAAAGAATAAAAGTTGTTCTACGATGGAGCAACTTAAGATAAAAAAGTTCTTAGAAGTAAGAAAAAAACTTTTTTTTTTCTAATATGTTGTTTTTGCATAAATAACCATATTTTAATAATATGATACAATTTTTCTAGTAATTTTAAGCAAAAATGCTCTTGGTAAGCAACATTCTGTATGTACCCGTTTTCGAGATAATTTGAAAGTAATGTCGAAAAAATGGCTTTTACCATGAAAATATCCCTTTTTCAAAAGTTAGTCGTGATTGTTCATCTTCAAAAGTATTCTTTTCAAATTGAACATAAAATTTTCAACAACTATCCTTTTGACATCAAGAAGATTGAACATCTTATTAATTAACGAAATTAAAGAATCTTAATTACCAAATAAAAAGTTTTTTTTTTTTGTTCATACATGATTTATTTATTTTTTCTACTATTTTAAAAAAAAATTGTATTTACATTTTTACAAACACTATTTCCTAACATTCCTATAAATATTATGAAAACTCAGTATTTCGTCAGTTGAAAATATTTTCGCAGCGATTTTGTTATCTGCAACTGGAATGAAGGAGTGATATTTCTGTGTACCAGGAATCATTTTTGTTTGCTGATAACTACCACCCCATTCTGCAGCTCCCTCTTCATATTCTTCTTGTGAAACATAGCAAAATGATATTTTTGTGAAATTTTCTTGATTTCTCTTAATAGCCCAATCATACAAAGTTTTCGCACTTGTTATTGGATGTTCATGTTGTTTGGTCAAGCTTGCTCTTGTTGCCATTCGTTTTAATGTGCCGCCAATTGTATCACATGGTCCCTTACCATGTGAAGTTGCGACAAAATGCCACTCAGAATCAATGTTGTATTTCTCTTTAAACTTGCAGAGGCTTGCAAATTTTTTTCTATTTTTGTATTGGGAAGCAGCCCCATCAGACATAAAACTGGCCATTTTTATATTCATTAGTTGATTTAAATACGTTAGTAATTTAGAAATAAATACTTGTACCGCAATTGCATCATGTCTTAGAACTTCTGATATTACAACAAAACTTAGATTTTTAAGCATTCCTGACTCCATATAATAAATAACAAACGGATGAATTGTAGCCTGATCATTGTTCCAATGATGACTTTGAACAGCATCCTGAAGTACAAATGAATAATAATAACTACTTCTCCTTCTTTTAATGAAGACTTTGTATTTTTTTAATTTAGTTTGCTTTGTTTTAATACAATCATGAGTTAATAGTTTTTCTAATTTCTCGCTAAAATATTCAACAAATTCATCGACAGGTTTTAATAGCGTTTCTAAATTACATCTATCAGTTGTAATCCATTGTTCGAACGCTATCTCAGACAAGTTATGTTTCTCAAGTTCTTTTAAAAATCTTATCTCAAATTCTGACAGCGTGGGACAATTTTCGCATTCACGGAGGTAACAATATTTTGATCTTGATGAAGAATTACACAATAACTTCTCAAAATGTTGATTACAATCAGTGTTGAATGAATATTTTTTTAAACTGTGAAGCATTAAATCAATATTTTCTTGAATTGCGCAAACACAAACGTTGTGAGAACCTGAAGCATTTAGCAATTTACAATGTTTTGGTCGTAATGCTGCAAAAGTACTAAATCCAATTTTATGTTCACTGACTTCTTCAAATCGAGTGAAAGTTTCTCTAAGTGATGAAAGTAATAACCGTTTTTGAATTTGTTGACGCTTACCATTAGTGTTTACAGAGACATAATCTCTTTGTCCCGGCATGGCTCTGCTGATGTCGTCATCGTCAAAAAATTGTATCACTTGATTCTTTATATCCGGATTCAAACGATACCCCAATCTGTCGTTGGGGGTAGCCAATACTCCATTTTCGGCTGCCAATTCTTTTGCTTGTAATGCAAGGTATTTGTTTGTTTCAAATTTGCTCTTATCTGCTGAATCGTCCACGAATTAGGCAAAACTGTTAATATACGTATTTTATCTATTAGCGAACAATCTGGTTCTATGAATTTTTCTTTCAATTTGGAAATAATTTCATCATATTCCACAACCTTTGTTTTCAATGTAGCTAACTCTTCGACTTCTTCTTGTGGTGGTAAGCTGAATAGATATTTTCTAATACCTGCTACAATTTCCGACGGTATTTATCGTTTTTAAATTCTCTAATGGATATCGGAGACACATTTATTCCTGCAATTCCATTATTGAATAACTCAATGTTGTGTATCCTGGAATAATCCGGTAGGTCACTGTCCTGAGAAGATGCCGAGGTAATTGAAGCTGCCGATGGTATTTCCTCCAAATCGTTCCGTGATGTGGTTGGTGCTTCGTCATGTCCACCGTTTTCTGGTTGCTCCACTCTTTCGACAGGATAACGACGATACGAATATAACCGACATGAATCACAAATTCTTAATGACGTGTCCAAATGGACCGTAGTTTTTCAATTAACTTGTCAGTTAAATTTCTAAGTTTAGGCGAACATCGTCTCCCGATTTCACGAAAAGGTTTACAACAATGCTTTGTTTCGAGTTCCATTTCAAATCGTTTTACACTTTACACTACTTATGAAAGACACTGTTAAACTGATGTCATGACTTTGTAATGTAATCCTTTTTATACGTACTAGGTACGCACTTTAGGTACTTTTTTGAAATATTGGTATGTGCAGGGGTATGCATGTAAATTATATTTTCTGTCAACACCTAAGGGAATGCACGAATGGGTATAAATGGGCTTAACAATTGTATTCTTACTGGTATAAACAGTTAACTAATTAAATACATTATGTTTCTACCTGAACAAAATACGCTTGTACACTCACATGAATACTAATTATTTTTGTTTTGGGTTAGGTTTTCATAATATACTGTAAGTAAAAGCAGCAAATTTTGTCGTGTTACCTACAGCAAATATCAGGAATCAGTTTGTCTAGTATTCTCGGTAATAAAACGTATATTGTAGAAAATTTAATGTACAATTTGAAAAGAATACTTTTGCAGATGAACAATCACGACTAACATTTAAAAAAGGGATATTTTCATAGAAAAAGCCATTTTTTCGACATTAATTTCAAATTATCTCGAAAACGGATACATTTAGAATGTTGCTCACTAAGGGCGTTTTTGTTTAAAATCACTAGAAAAATTGTATCATATTATTAAAATATGGTTATTTATGCAAAAACAACATATTAGAAAAAAAATGATTTTTTCTTACTTCTAAGAACTTTTTTATCTTAAGTTGCTTCATTGTAGAACAACGTTTATTCTTCTTCTTATTACTTAAAATCTTTTTGAAAAAAAAATTATAAAAATCGTACGTTGGACAGATTTGCTAATTGATTTTTAAGTTTAATTTTTGATTTTTTTTGGAGGAAAATTTTTTTTTTACAGTGTACATATTTTTTTTATAAAGTCAAATTAATTAACTACAACTTCTTCTCAGACGCAATTTTATTACAACCGACGGTTTTTGAGTTATGATTTTTTGAAAAATACGCATGACAAAACACATACGCCCTTTTGAAAAATTTGTATTGAGTCGAAAAATTCCCTTAATCGGCGGAAAATCCATCGTCACCAATTCCGAAGACATGTGCAAAGTTTCATCCAAATCGGAGAGGGTCGAGTTCAGTCATTTGCTCATTTGGCAGAGAAATGCTCATGTTACATGTTACAAGCCTGTAGTCTGAACAAGGCATAAGATTCTTTGTAAAATTTGTGTCATACCGAGAAAAACCAGATTGAAAAATCAAAATCTATTTCTTAATCATTATTTTAACTCACATGTGTTTTCTAATATTTTTGTATGAGTTTTGATGTAAGACGTCGTGTGAAATGCAATAGAAATGCAACTTTTAAAGTATACGGTGGTTCTAAGCGTGTGATCAATACATTTGATGCTTAGAACCTATTGCATTTGCATTTGTCAATTTGACCTGTTGGATTGGTCCTTTGGTGATCGATAACGTTCATTGGATTGTGGTAAGCTTTAAGGAGTTTTTATCTTTAGATTCACTTTCAATCAAGTTTATTATGTCCTACTAGTATATATTTCGTCATACTTTCAATTAGCAAAGTACATCATCAATAATATTTAAGATTATTCTAAAAATGTCTTTATACTGTTTCAGAATAGTTAATTGCTCTTTTCATTAATGACGTTTTGATAGGAAGTTCAACAAGTGAAAGCAACATCAATATAAGCTAAATTACATTCGTTGCAGCTCCTGTTACTTACAGGGTGCGGCAGAAAATAATGCGAAAATTTGTTCTATTTCTTTCAAATCCCATTTTCAACTAATTCAAGCAATAATATCAACATTTTCGAGTACAGTTATCTTTATAAAGTCCTTTCAAACAAATTTATTCAATGTGTCTTCCATTTTTATTAATAACATCCTAGAGCCGACGCCGGAAGCCAGAGCATGCCTTTCGGACGTAGCCCTCCGACATTGACTGCCATGTGCGTGTTAACTTCAGGGTTTTCACACTAGGGTGTTATGTTTTGCAAGCTCGTGCTTCAACATATGCCCAAATCGAATATCCCACCGGATTAAGATCTGGACTGCTAGGGGGCCACAAACCCTTCGGCCAAAACTTCATATTATCGTTCAACCATTGTTGGGTTCGATTGGACGTGTGACACGGCGCTCCATCTTGCTGTAGGACAACGTTTTGGTCTTCGGAGAAGTTGGCCTTCACCCAGGGAAGCACTTGGTCATTTAAAATACCGATATACACTTCGGTATTGATTTTAACTCAGCATCAATGATAACAGGCGGCATTTTCAAACCGTTGGACGCCACCAAGCCAAACATCATGACACCAGCCGGATGGTTTGGTTTGAAATTTGAATTTCACTTTTTCCGGAACGTTCTCCAATTTCTGCGGTGAAATGAACCGGTCCGTGCGGCTGTTGGCCACAGCATCGATGCTGAAAAAGCTTTTCGTCGGAGAACAGGATTATCATTTTTCCATCTTCAACAAGGAAAGCAATCTCTTGGAACGAGTCACTCATAGTTTCTTGACCCGGTCCGTAATCAAGTGGCGTTTCACACTGGCTCTGGAAGATGCATGCAGGTCCTCTTTGATAATTCTCCGAAATATTGGCTTCCTTTGCAAGTTTTCTTATGGAACGCACCGGGTTGCGAGCAATTTTGCAAGGACGGATTGGATCACGTTTAGTGTGGGTGCAAAGCGCAGCCGTCCACTCTCGGCTTCCGCTGCTTAGGACCATCATGCAGGGATTTTTTATGCGGTAAACTATTGCCAAATGGCACCCTACCACCTTGGCAATCTCTTTCGGCTTCTTCTGGGCGAGCAACAAACTGGTGATCACTTCTTTCGCGAACATTTTGACGAATTTGCAATAAAACAAATAGAATGTTTGGTTGCAGCACTAGGAATTAAACATAAACAAACACACTTTCGATAGAAATTAGTCACTAGCTACACGAATTAACCCAATACTACGCATGCAGAGAATAAACTACTTTAACCACAATTTCCATGTTCATGACGTGACGCGTCTGGATTGGCAAACAGGAGGGCCGAATATTCGGCCCCGATCATTAGCCTTTTATACTGATGGCTCTAAACAAGACAGTATGGTAGGTGCTGGAATAACTGGCCCTGGAATTAACTTTTCGGTGTCCATGGGAGAATGGCCCACGGTATTTCAGGGTGAAATATATGCTATCCTAGAATGTGCAGCAACCTGCATTAGAAGGAATTACAAAAATGCAAATATATGCATCTGTTCAGATAGTCAAGCAGCGCTAAATGCTTTAAAATCAAAAACTTATACGTCAAAACTAGTTTGGGAATGCTCAAAATTTCTGCAACGCCTGTCCTGTCGCAACACTGTTAGCCTATACTGGGTTCCTGGGCATACCGGAATCCACGGATATGAAAAGGCTGACGAATTGGCAAAAAAAGGATCAACCACGAAATTCATTCCCATGGAACATTGCTGGTTTTATCATGGTTTTATAGCATTCTTGAAGTCTAATTCATGCTCTTCAGAACCCTTATAAAACCAAAATTGTTACTTGGGATTGGACCCGAGCCCTTTTTTGGCTTATCTTCTTTCACTCTTAAAATGGAGCTTAAGTTCTGGGAGAAAACGAAGGTACAGTACAACTGGAACAAGACCTTAAATGCCCGGCAATCAAAAAGTTTTATAAAGCCAAACGCTTCTCATACATATAGATTACTAAATCTATCGAAACGTGATCTGAGCCTATACACAGGTTTAATAACAGGACACTGTCCTAGTAAATATCACCTAAAGCTCATTGGTAAGCTAGATGAAGATAAATGTCGCTTTTGTAACCTGGAGAGTGAAAGCTCTGAACATTTACTGTATGACTGCGTTGCACTATTTCATAAAAGATGCAGATTTCTTGACAAAGGTATTATGGACCCTGGGGAAATCTGGGTTGTTAGTCCCAAAAGGGTAATAAATTTCATAAGGAATATATTACCTAGTTGGGATCATTGCCTTTAATAGTAGTGGTAGTTACTAAGAATAGTGACTCGCCATTGCAATTTGGCAAACATAAACAGAGGACTCACCACAATAGAACAATTAATGGTCGCGGTGGTATCATGTCCCCAACACAAGAAAAAAAAAACAATACTATAGTTTGAACTTTTCGCATTATTTTCTTCCACACCCTGTAAGGTGTGGAAGAATTTTTATTAAATGATCAATAAATGTAAGATTTAAGTAAAACCTGTTTTAAAGATTTAATTTTCGTAGTTTTCATTTCAGCTCCCTCAAAAACTGTTCATTTTTTAAATAAAATAAAAATTGGTTGGAAATTATCAAAATAAATAAATTCTTCATACTTCTACTTCTACCTTCAAAACTAACAAACAACGTGCTCAGAAGCCAAAGGGAGGAAATCAATATTTCAATATTTGTGTTAGCTCTGGGTTCTATCTGGCATCCTTAAGTCAATTTAAATCATTTTGTCACTAGCCTCTTTTGGCTTCTGAGCATCTCGATTGGTATCATTTTTAAACATACGACTCCCACGCTTGGGAGCACTATAAACTGTAAATTATAATACTATACTATAAAAAATTACTATAATAAAACCTTTAACTATTTTGGCAATCGATGAACTATTCCATAGTAGAACAATATTATCACACGTAAATGTATGTATGTATGTATGGTAGCCACCATCCCTTCTACGACCTTGTCATGTATGCAGCTCCACTTAATAGCAAGATCAAATTGAGTTACCGGGTTGCATTCACTGTAACGCTGTATGAAGGGCCAAAAACGGTTGGGCGGACCCGTAAGCAGAGACACTTACGCGAAACCCGCGGGAACATAAGATTCTCCTTCCAACGATACGATCCAACAAATCGCATAACCCAATTCGCAATACTCATTAAGCTTTCTACGGGATGGCTTGTTAAGAAGGGCGCGTCACTCACGCTGAAACTGTTGGAGTTGAATTCGCAACATCACAATCGAATCGGTAGGATAAGAAAATGATACTGTTTATTCCCTCCTAGACGCCGGTTGTCATACCACTCCATTGTCCAATTCCAGTTTGAATGATACCCTGATGCTCCCTCCCTGCCCAATATATATTCAATGTCATGTAGTAATATATGAAATATAGTAAATATTAAACTGATAAAAATATAGTGAATGATTATTATAATAATATTTAATATAGTAAGTAAATGTAAGAATGATAGTAACAATTCCATTTGTAAACCTGAAAGTTAAGACAATATAGTAGCTATGAGAAAAAAAATTTATTCAAACATATTTTACAATACTTGGAATATCCATGGATGATCTGAAATTATATAGCATATGAAGAATAGTAAACAAAAAATTTCGAAGTGCTGTTCCGTTTCCTTGAATCACAAAAACTTTTTGTAGTGAGTCTCACAGTAACTATAGCAATTTTTATCAAATGAATTTAAATACAGTAATATCATATCATTTAATATCATAACATAAAATAAAAATTTGACGTTAAAATGTGAAATAAAAATACGAGCAAACCAGTAAACTATAGTAGAATATATATCCGTAACTTAGCTGGTCATCGAAAGACTTCCGCTGTTGCAGCTTCGATAAAATTAATATCTATTAAGAATTTGTTTTCACAGTTATAGTCAAATAACATAATAAGCGTAAGTATAATATATATCTGTTATCCACTGGTTTGTAACTGAAAAAAAATTAGATATGTTTTAATTTTCGAATAGTCTTGGAAAAGCTGAAAACAGCAAACAATTAGAAGAAATACATTTTATATAAGCATGAATAATGCCAAAAACGTAGATTAAGTAAAACCAGACAAAAAAAAGTCCGATAACTCTTATTGGTCTGGATCTATAAATGGTAATGGTAAACAGGAAAGCAATGATTATACGGCATAGAGTATAGATAAATAGCGAAGGGATGTTATACTATAAAATGATAATACCAATTGTAATTGTATTCACATATCTACATATTGTGATCCTGCTGCAATTGTAGACGGGCCCGCTCATGCATTACTAACCTTAGATAAATTATCATAACCACCGAAAAAACAAAATATATTTTAAATAATTTAAAAATACTTAGGAGTTCCTTGGATGACCTGAAATTACAAAGAATAGTATATCTACCATATCGCTGTGCAGCTGCTATGGTGGAAAAAATAATTGATGTGATATAACCACAATGGAACTGACTCTTAGCTTCGGGTCCTGGAATCCCTACTGAGCCCTTGCGGCACGTCAAGCCGGCCAGTTCAGCGCAAGGGAACAATATTATCACACGTAAATCAACCGAAAATCTCAAAACAGGTCGAAACATGCTCTGAGCTTCGTTTAAAATTCAATCATTAACATTCTTCAGCCTAATAAGGTGAACATGTCAATCATTTAACCTATTGGCTGTTTAAAACATTACTACTCAAATTAAAGTTTAAACTCAACTTATAATGTAATCGGTGATCATACTGAACTTCAACGGATTCAAAGTAAGCCATCTCTTAGTCCTTCCAATGTAGATTTGAAGAAAATCAGTCTGCTTGTGCAGAAATAAATTACGTGGGAATAGACGCACTGATTTGTGCACCAAAGAACCACGGCGATATGCCTTGTATATCTTCACTCGTGGACTACGAAATCTACAAGTTCCGTACAAGTGGTCTATAGTAGAAAAGCGACGATCATCACCACATCTTAGATTTGCCAACATTGTACTCCACCGGAGCCCAACATACCACGTTGACTTCTCGTTGGTGCTCTGGCTAGTCTCCGTAACATAATCGTGTTATAATCATGTGAACAACCAGCTTCGAACATGGCATTCAATAGACAGTTTTCTAGCCAACTATGCGTATTAGCCGACCGTCCCCCATGTGTGCATAGGAAAAAGAAGAAAACTACGCAATTTATTTACAACTTTTTGCATGTAAAACCTCGGAATTTGCTTCTCTTTTCCGTGTAGGCTCTTGGCGGGTCGCGGATAAGAGTCATTGAAAATGTGAAAACACATCTCGCCGCTCGACAAGACACGTTGAAAACGCACTTGTTTTTGTACATACGGTAATTTGAGCAGTAAACAGGGAGCAGGGCAATCGCAGCACACAGCAGCAGAAAAGCAAGTCGGAATAAATTAAATAACTCCCCACACATATACGCAAGATTCTCGTGTTTAGTATTAATTATAGGCGCAAAAAAGTGTATCATTACACGCGAGGTCTACACGATGCGGTTGCGCTACGGGAGAAGCTTGAAAGCTTTGCATCAGCTGGTGGGGAAAACTCCCCAGAACTCTCGGCGGTCGGTTAAGTCGAGTGCGGAGAGATATCACCGGCCGCGTACTGTGTGGTTGCGGGGGAATTGTAAACCGTTCCAAGTAAACTTTAGCGTGCAAATTGTAACTTACCTTCTAACGTTTCGCAGTAGTGAATAAAATTAAAGCATGAATTAGACGTTGCAAACATTTTATATACCTTGGAGTATTCCATAATAGATAGTCATCTCTAATGTAAAACCTAGCGCTGTCAAGTAAAATGGAGTTATAAACATATAAGATGAGATATTTTTGAGATACTCGAGAGATGGAGTCATATTAACGCCAAGAAAGGAAGCAAAATAACACTGGGTGTGAAATTGGTTCGTAGCAAAATATATGTGGAATTGGTTCATTGCATTGTAGATACATCATGTCTAGAATAAATAAAATTGGTTTTGATTAAATATTATATATTAATATATCCTGATGACCTTTTTTTTATTGCACATGATTTTCCTAGACGAATGTATTGGATGCCTGTAATGATTGATACTAATTCAGCGTCATTATAAACACAAAACTTTCATCCTGGTACTGAAAGTTGTGGTTCCATTTTTTATGTCTAAGACCTGGATGAGATATTTTCACTGGCGTAAAGGGCGATACGGTCAAAATTTGGTCAATATCAACTTGACGTATTTCTTTCAATTTTGCATTAAAAAAACCTGAACACCCCTCATTTTGAAGGTGTGTGTGTAGAATGTTGCTCCTATTTTTATTTTGGAATTCACTCTTTAGTTGTCAAAATGCCGTCCAAGCAAGAAGAGCAGCGTATCAAAATTTTGCTCGTGCATCGCGAAAATCCGAGCTACTCGCACGCAAAGTTGGCAAAATCGCTAAAAGTTGCCAAATCAACCGTTACAAATGTAATTAAAGTGTTTGGGGAACGTTTGTCGACAGCCAGGAAGTCTGGATCGGGGGGAAATCGAAAACCGGAAGCCGCTGAGACGACAAAGAGAGTTGCCGGTAGTTTCAAGCGAAACCCTAACCTATCTCTCCGAGATGCCGCAAATAAGCTGGGTGTATCGTCTACAACCGTGCATCGAGCCAAAAAACGAGCCGGACTATCGACTTACAAGAAGGTAGTGACTCCAAATCGCGATGATAAACAAAATACGACGGCCAAAGCGCGATCCCGGAGGCTGTACACGACGATGCTGACGAAGTTTGACTGCGTGGTAATGGACGACGATACCTACGTCAAAGCCGACTACAAGCAGCTTCCGGGACAGGAGTGTTATACGGCAAAAGGAAGGGGAAAGGTAGCAGATGTTTTCAAGCACACGAAACTGTCATAGTTCGCAAAGAAATATCTGGTTTGACAAGCCATCTGTACCTGTGGCTTGAAAAGCAGCCTTTTCATAGCTTCCGGGACTGTCAACCAAGAAATTTACGTGAAAGAGTGTTTGAATAAACGTCTGCTGCCTTTCCTGAAGAAACACGGTTGTTCCGTACTGTTTTGGCCGGATTTGGCATCTTGCCATTACGGTAAAAAGGCCATGGAGTGGTACGCCGCCAACAACGTGCAGGTGGTTCCCAAGGACAAGAACCCTCCCAACACGCTAGAGCTCCGCCCAATTGAGAAATACTGGGCTATTGTCAAGCGGAACCTAAAGAAGACCAAAAAAACTGCTAAGGACGAGCAGCAGTTCAAGGCAAACTGGCTTTCTGCGGCGAAGAAGGTGGACAAGGTGGCTGTACAAAATCTGATGGCAGGGGTCAAGCGTAAGGCCCGGCAATTCGGATTTGGAAAAGCGGAAGCCTAACTGAATATTTTTCCTGAATTTTATACTAATTGAACTTGAAAAAGAAATTTAATTTGATTTTTTAAATAAACGATTTCACCGATTTACACGCGTTTTCCCTTGACCAAATTTTGACCGTATCATCCTTTAGTTAAAAAGAAAATCTTCAGAAATTCTTTTGTATTTGAAACTTCCTTAAATAACAAACTTGAATCTTCCTTAAATTCGTACTAGGGACGGAGATCCGAGTAGGCGCTGCTGTTGAGTAAAGTAAACATTTCCTTTCTCACTCATAGTTAATTTGTTTTGGAAACTGAGAAAATATTGTGTTTTCTAGAGAAATTTCTATCTAAAGTGTACCAAAGTACCGAGCGTCATAGAGCTCACAAAGGCAGAACACTGCGGGGTAGGTCAAGGCACGGACGAATCCGCCACCTCAACAGGTAAAAGAAACGTGTTGGATCGCGCTCATGTACCACTGATAGCTTGTGATGAGTTTTCTAGCGGTTGTTTGTATGCACTCTGTGCTGATGCGTACATGGGAGAGGAACCCTCTCCTTTTTTGGTTTTGTTTTTATTCACCACGTCTAATGATCACTCAACTATCACAAGCTATCAGTATATGACAATTACCACGTGTTTTCATAGAAAAACGCTTAATAGGACATAAGTTAATTTTTGTGAATAAGTCCCTGTCACGTCATGCAGCACTTTCGTATCAACCATTGACAAAAAAGCTTCGCTGAAATCTCCACGCTTACAGAAGAAGTTTTCAAGTGGCTTCATCTCACCTCCAATCCCGTAATCTCACTTATTAACAGACGTACAACTCGTGGTGAGACACAGTTTGGTTTACTTGAAGAAGCTCGAAACTTAATAAAAATTAACTAATATTCTATTAAGCGTTTTTCTATGGAAACACGTGGTAATTGTCAAATACTGAACAGAGATAGCCATGATTTCTGTGTGTTTTGATTCAATTTGAGCTCCTGATGTATGTTTTTATTGAAAACTGTATGTTACAGAAAGTAGCTTTAAAAAAGATGGAAAAACATCATCTCTCCCAAATTCTCCTTAAACGTACTCTAAGGTGTGTTAAATCAAGTCATGGTACGCCATATTTTTTTAGGTGCTCCATTTCATGTTGTAAGGCCTATAGTATGGCGAATATTCAACTGAAAATTTACTATAAAATGAAAACAAGAAGAAAAACAACTACGGTGTATTCAGCAAAATTGTAGCAAATGTCTTTATGAACAACTTTGTAGATTATAGCAAGCTGGCAAAAGTTAAGATTGAATTATTTTTAGTCGAAAAATGATTATTTACTAAAATTTCGTATTATCGCAGTAGGTTTTGAAGCTAGATAAAAATATGTTCTATAAAGTTTTTCATAATAATAATTTCTACAACTTTGCTGAGAATATCATCTCACGATATTGGCTCATAAAAAAGTTAGAGTATACGCCACTCTTGCGTTTAATGCAAGAAAAAAAATAATTTCATACAAATTGTAGTACAATAAGTTTGCAACAAGTTCTTAGAAGTAACCAAAGCTCTAATATCACAAATTTCCATTGAAAACCTCATGTCCGCCTAAAGTAGCTTACTGGACCACTGTGCAGTGGTACATATGTAAGCGCGATCCAACACGTTACTTTTGCCTGTTCGGGTGGCGGATTCGTCCGTGCCTTGACCTACCCCGCTGTGAGATGTTAGGCAAAGGTAACGTCCTTGGTTCGAGTACTATTTTACCCATGCCCATTCGCTCAATTTTCAATACTTCTATTCTATTTCCTACCTACCGTACACTGACTGAACTTTCAACACTTTCTCTTCATATCTTTCATTCTAGCGAACAACTGTCCACTCTTGGTGCTTCATGGTGATGAGCGAACATCTCCTTCTACATCATAATCATTACTCCACGCACGAAGAATACAAAAAAAAATTTGAGAAAGGAAGAGTGATTTTCCACTTTTTGCGTAGGAATTCATCATTATGGGGACAATTATAGAATTCGAGTTGACCGTCACATTGATCGACAAATCTGTTTTGCTATTATAGTTGTCAAGATCGACGAAATTTTGTCGAGTTGGTCGATTCAAACCGTCTACCTTACAATTTTTTCGAGTAAGATTTTGTTTTGATAGGCGTTTTACATCGGTTAGTCGTAATTGGCTAAGTAAGGTAATAAATACACTAAACCATTATTATTTTTTGTAGTTGAATTAACAGGAAAACAATTTAGGTATAGCAACAATATGTCAACTGCTATTAAAAACAAAACCAATTATCGTAAGTTCGAACGGCTCATCGAATTGGTTATAATTATAGAGCCAGCTAATGCTCGGCAGAATTGGTAGGAAATTAACCAAGAGCTAGATTCATTTGGACCACCATGGGTCGGATTAGTGCTAGAAAGTTTTACCGAAATTCCAAAAAGAATATTTAAGAACTTCAAAATGAGGATTTCGAACATATGTAAGGGATTTTTTTTAGATATTCTGGAGAGGACCGTCCCAAAGTATTCGTAAAATTATCCTCGACATTCAAGATGGAGTTCAAGCTCAGGAAAAAAAAACTTTCCCGAATTTCAGGAAGAAACATTACAGAGAGGACACTATTGTAAGTTCAATGAAGGAAGTTCCAGAAATTCAGGAGAGGACTTCCGAGAAGTTCAGAAAAAAACTTCCCAACATTCTAGTTGGAACTACTTCAAAGTGCTACAGAGCTTCCCTGATGTTTAAAACCGAACATTCCATAATTGCAGAATGAGGTTTGAAGAAGTTCAGGTAAATTCTTCTGAGAAAAACAGGAGTAAACTTTCCAGAAATATAAGGGATACTTCCTAATTATTCAAGAATGAATTTCTCAGGCATTCAGGAACAAACATTCCCAAAGTTTAGGAGAAAACTTCGCTGAAGCTCAGAAGAAGACTTCTCATAAGTTCAAGAAAAAACTTCCAGCAAATTTAAGCAAATGTTCCAAAAATTTCGCTGTTCAGATTGGGACTTATCAGAAGTTTATAAAGCAACTAAGTTCAGGAAAAAAAACTTACCAAATGTTTTTGCAAGGTCAGGTTGAATTGTTAGATGTAAATTTCGGAGAACATCAGAAGTGACTGCCAAGAATTTCATGAGGAAACTTGCCAAAAGATTCGGAACAAACTTCTCAGAATTTTAGTATTTTCTTTTATTTTATGTAGAAGGTCAGGAGAGAGAGATTTCCTACATCCAAGGGATAAATCACTAACGAATCAAAGAAGCAGTCTCTACAAAAATTATTAATATGATTATAATTATATTCGATGATATTCATCACCTTCTCTAGTGTTCACATCGTACTATGTGCTTGGACAAAACTCATGTAAGTTTTACAATTCCTTGGTCTTCATCTCACCTCGTTAGAGTGATTTGATCCTCAATTCTGAACATTTTCCATTGAAAGTACTAGAAGCAAAGAAAAAAGTTTAAATGCTTTACCAGAAGGTCAAAAACTTCAGGATAAAATCGTTGAGGTGAGATAGATTATTGCATATCAATACAGCAGCCTTTGGATGTTAAATGTTTAAAGAAATTATGCTGTCAATGGCTTCAGTATCATCACCCTTAAGTTTATTTGTAATGAGGGCTATTCCGAGAGTCGAAGTGAGGTTTGTCACTTGATGAAAGGAGAAAAGCCACTTGTAGTGAGGAGAGTCTCCATTTGATTTACCCCGGAGAGCCGCGTTACTGCAGGTGACTTTTCTCACTCCATAACCCTCAATAACTCTACTCAATAATCATATTTCCAATGGATATCGAAACTTGTTCACATATTAATTAATATCTTCCGCGAAAAATACTTCAAATCACAACTTCAGAACAGTGTTTTAATGAGAAATACTGAATAAATTTACAATCTGTTCGGTATTTCTATGCAGTTTATTTTTCAAAAGATTAAATTTACAGTACATTCTTAATTTGCTTTTACAGTGTTGTGGAACTGCAGCAATTTACAGTTTCGATCGGTAAATGCTTTATCACAATTTTCGGTAGTTTTCTGTTTATTACAAAAACTCTGTATTTTTTATTGCTAGAGTTTTGTAAAATGTAATATTTTGCAAAATGTTCGGAGAAATTTCTGATTTACAGATCGAATTCAGCAAAAAAAAGGTCCCAACATAATTTTGGGAATTTGGTGTGCAATCAAATTCTGTACAACACTTGCGCCATCTTTCTTACACACTTTCATGCCCTCTTTTTTTTACAAATCCTATTCGATGTTGAAGACCTTCCCTGTTTTCATTGATAATCGCCCAGAACTTTTCTATTGGACGAAGCTCCGGCGAGTTTGACGGATTTGCCACCCTTGGCACAATAACAACATCGTTGGCTTCGTACCATACGGTTACGGATGACAAATTTTAAATTATATTATATTTTGGATCTTAAATAATCATTTCAAAGTGTTACTGACCTGTAAGTCTTAACTTTGACTAAAACGAAATTGCTAATGAATAGAATTAAGAACTAAGGATTATAAAATTATTAAAGGATTTAAAGGACTGCTCAACATACATCTATGCTGAACAACTGCTTGTTCAAAGAAATGTGGAGAAAAAGTTCAGCCTTTTCTTCTAGATCAAACGCATCGTGTCACCACCGATAGATAGCAGAAGAATGGAGCGTAAAAGGAATTAAATTGAAATGAAATAATGCGAAGTTCTTAAATCACTTAATTAATTTTACCTACTTCAGTCATTGATTTTGCCCCAGCAAAAAGATAATTTAAAAACTCAAAACTATTTCGTTCAAATTGTTTTTTTTTAATAGACATTTATTTGTACAGGCTCAATCGAATTAACTTTACAGAGCCAAATTTTCATATTTTATCGTTCAAATTGTAACAGATGTTATTTGTCAACCTCCGAACAATGTTACTTTAATATAATAGAATTAATATTCAGAGTGTCAATACAGTAGCGCTCAATCAACGGCCCCAATGTTCTAACCCACTTGCCAACATAAGAAACATTTGACCATAATCCACCATTTTTTGCCTTTCTATGGAAAACTAAACTACCCACCCATATTTTCCAACGCCCGCAACACGATTTACAACCACGACCATAAGCAGCAGCAGGCGCTTGGCTATCTCTCGTCGTCAATCCACTTGACTTAACGGTAGCTACACACTCGTAGACCCACCAGTCCCAATCATTAGTCGATTTATGAGAGAACGGAAGGCGGGGAAAGGAGGGATACCTTAAGCCGCCGCCTGCCTAGGTCTGATTTTCCCCGCTTAAAAGTTGCGTTTTTCTGCCCACCTGAGGTTGCCGGGCTGCACTGACACTCACTTCCACGCACACACCAACAGAGCCGTGGGAAAATTTTGATTGTTTCAATTTTTATGCCACTAATTAAATATGCGATTTAATTTATAATTTTATCATCATTATATTTTTTACGGTACAGAGATTGTGGTTGTTTATAATCGTGTTTGGATTAAGTCGGGAAATACGAGCTACTTTGAAGGGGGCGGCCAGGGGCAAGAATTTAACGTGATTTCACCTCAGCACGAACACTGGCTCAAGTTGCGCTTGACGAATTTTGTTTTCGAATGAATCGGATTGGCAAAACAAGTTGTTAATGTTTCCATACCGCCGCGCCGACCTCGGATTAGTATTCGTACACAGAGTGCATGGGTCGCTCTACAGATAATATTTGAGCTTATCTGATCGTCAATCGGCGGTAATAGGAAACGATGTCGCAAGTAGCTAAACACTTTGGGCGTATGGGTCGTGTCAAGTTCTACAATAATTATTTTGTTCTCCAGAAGTGCAGCTATTACCAGACTGAGCACATATCACTCAAGAGAGTTTTCTAATCTCTACCATGTACGGCGCAGTCGGGTGTTTTATTCATAAGCTACTATTTTTTTGAAATAAGAAATAAGATCGTAATATAAATACTTCTTTATTGATTTTATCTACATAGTAGGGACAACTTCGCAACTTCTTACATTTTCAAGGGCACATATTTTATTCAAAGTTGGTTCTTTCTTTACGCTTCACGCTAAAGAAAGTGGATATAGTTTTTGTTACGATCTCGGCTTTTTTATGTTAACCAATAATCTCGGTTTGGGTCCAACTGAAAACCCATATAGTTAGCTGGGAATCTCGGCATGAGCAAACTGACATATCGGTTAAAATTCTAAACAAACAGAAATCAGGTTAATAGAAATTTCGGTTTAATTGTGTGTTTCGATCAAAATTTGGTCGACTTAAACTTGACGCATTTCCTTTCAATATGCATTAAACAATTTTGCACACCTCTCATTTTAAAGATTCAAAGATTCAGTTATCAAAAAGACGTCGAAAAGCAACGCATCAAATTTTTGCAGGAGCATGGCGAAAATCCAAACTACTCTCCCGCCAAGCTGGCAAAATTGTTGAATCAACTGTTACCAACGTATTAAAAGTGCTCGGTGAACGTTTGTTGAAAGCCAGGAAAGCTGGATCGTGGAGAAATCGAAAGCCGGAGGCTACAGTGACGACAAACCGAGTTGCCCGCTGTTTCGAGCGGAGTCCCAACCTCTCCGTCCGAGATGTCGCAAAGAAGCTGGGAGTGGCGCCTTCATCCTGGACTGTCGACTGACAAGAAAGTGGTGACTCCAAATCGCGATGATAAACAAAACACGTCGGTCAAAGCACGATCGCGAAAGTTGTACACGACGATGCTGACGAAGTTTGATTGTGTGGTACAGGACGATAAAACTTACATCAAGGCAGACTTTTCAGGAAATTTATACGGCAACCGGGCGGGCAAAGGTGACCATGGAGACCAAAAGACCATGGAGTGGTATGCTGCCAACAACGTTCAAGTGTTGCCCAAGGACAAGAACCCTCCCAACACGCCAGAGCTCCGGAAATCGAACAGTATTGGGCCATCGTCAAGCGGAACCTTAAAACAACTCAAAAAGCTGTTGTGAGCGAGAAACAGTTCAAGGCTAGCTGGCGTTCTGCGACGAATAAAGTTGACAAGGAGACTGTGCAAAATTTTATGGCAGGTGTTAAACGAAAGACCTAGCAATTTGCATTCGGTGAAAAGGAAGCTTAGCTGAATATTTCTCCTGTATTCTGTAGTAACTGAACTTGAAAAAGCAAAAGAATTTGACTTATTAATAAAAACTTTGATCGACTCACACACATTATTGTTTGATCAAATTTTGAACGGAACACCCTTTATTTGTCTTTCTGATAACATCTCGTTGATCAAATCGACAATAACCTTATCAAAACCAAATTTCATCATTGCTTTTATCATTGAGCTATGAGATGGATAATCAAATGCTCCTTCAATGTCTAGAAACTC
>JASCZW010004194.1:0-132048 GCA_034211315.2 Aedes japonicus | reverse complement strand
CTAACAGACAACGGACGAACGTATTCTCTAAGAGGAATCTCTAACTCTGCCATGGGAGGAAAAGAGAGCCGAATAGCGAAAGGAAGCGTATGCTTACCCAAAAGGGCGAAACGAGGACAAGCGAATGTGACGTAGTATGTGGAGGTTTATTTAAGGAGCAGTTTTTAAAAACGGTACAAAGGGTTTTCAACTCTTCTAATTAGTTTATATTATTTTAGCATTCGTTCGTGTTGGGCTTCCTTAATAATGTACGGAAAGAGCAAAATCATGGCCATGAAAAAACATGCTCACATACCTGCGCAGGATTTTGATTACTTGACTTGATGATGGCGTTGGATGAGGGCTCGACGACTCGAAGATGGCGGTTGATGACGGCTCGACAGCTCGAAGATGGCGCTTGAGGACGCCCTACCAGACTAAGCGCTGATGTCCGCAGTGATGGCGACGAAACGTGCTGCAGGATGGCGGGCAGCAAGTGACTCGTGCGCAGTATGGCCGAGATAAAGTTGCGGAGGGAGTGGCGGCTGGACGGAAGACTTCCGGTTTGGTCTCGAGAGCCAAGCGACGACGGTTGGTCGTGCTGTCCCGGGTGATTCGTTCCGCAAGGATAAAGGGCCAACGTACCTTCGCACGGCTTCGCGTACTATGTTTCCGCTATGACCGCCCGTGATGAAATGAACCCCGGTCTCCCGTTGGATTGAATCCGGACCGCGGTACGCTTTTGGCGACGCACTCGCAGGATCCGGGCTCTCGGAAAAAATGGTCCACAAAAGCTGAGAAGGACCTACTTCGACGGATAATTGGCGACCGTCGGGAAAAATCGCTTAGAAACCTGGCGACTTCACTCACCCCGTTTTGCTACCCTTGAAAGGCGGGCCTTTGCGCAGCGCACGAGTCCGATGATCCGTTGGACGGATAGCACTTCTCCTCAATGCGGCGTTCACAATCGCCGGACGACACACGTAGAACCAGCCCGTACAAAAAAGCGCCAAGCGCTGGAAGTCCAACACGAAGTTCACATTAGTTTAAAATTTGAAACCCAAACTAAATCCATTTAATTACCTTTTATGTACTTTTTCTAAAATCGAATAAATTTGATTAAGTGACGCGAAAAACTGATTCCGACTTAAGTCAACTGCGCAAAGAGAAAAAGAACGTTTTTAGAAAACCACTGATTTGAATAAAACTCACACACCACTTTTTGATACCTTTAACGGAAATAAACGAAGAAGCTAGATTTAGCTCAACAAGTAATGGACTGTTTTTCGCGCACCTCCTTTCACCAGCCGATTCGAAAGCGATATGGTTGAGTCAGAGTCACTGAACAGGGTAGAAGGTTCCTAATGATCATTTCCTATTCAAAAAGGTGATCTTTTAAATTCTCAAAAGCCATTATCTTAGAGCTATCGGGATGGCGACGGACTTCATGGCAACTCCAGAAGAATGAGACGGATGCAACAACCTCACACAACATTGAGCCTTAATGGCGATGTTGCGGCTTAAACACGATAATTATGGCAAAGCTATAACCTCGATACAGTGAGGATCTGATCTTATATACATTGATGAAATATTTCAACACCTATCACAATCAATCGTAAAATACAAATTATAAATTAAACTAATTATTTACAAGAATAAAAAACTTAATATATTAACAAATAAAAGGACATTACTATATTTACGTGAAAAACGCAGCGCGTTACATCACATCACCGGGTTTTATGAAAATTTGATCAATGAAATTGATCAAATTTTCATAACTCAGCGTAAACGCAAACTCAAACGACAAAAAAAAAAAAAAAACATCCATTTTAATTGTACTTCCTTCGACAAATTCCAAGCAACATACATATCACTCAATTGTTCATTGACGGTTGAAATTCTGTTCGATACCCCTACTGTAAAACAAAAACGATGTTCAAAACAACGGAGTATTCCCCGTATCAAATTTCGAACAACATCAACGGAAACTGTTTTCAATGCAATATCACATTATTCAAGCTAATCTGCATTAAAATTCCCTTAACGGACTTCTCTATTAAACGTAAAACGAAATTCTACCTATCAAATTCAAAATTGACAAACTCATAGAATTCGAACATTAAAATATCGAACAGACCTATAACATCGCATGAACTCCTGACAACAAAACGATCAAAACGATATGTCACCTTGGTCACAAGTACCAACCTATCCGAACGAAAAGGAAAAAAAAAAAAAAATACGTCAAACGTCATCGTACCCCGGATTGACTGCTACGCGAGGAAGAATCTTACTGAACGTATTCTAGAAAGGATCGACAACGAGTATTTCACCGAGTTTTGACGAAAAACCGGGGGAGTATTTTATTTTATACGTACATTCATTTATTTAATTCTCGATTTATTATTTTTTTATCCACAGGTTTTCATTTCTCTTCAGCAACTGGATAACACAAGGAACCATTATGGGAGAAACAAAAGCATTGGAACAACAAAAGAAGCTTATAGAAATTGATTATGTACGAATAGCATGGACGCAATTTAAAAAGGAAGAAAAGGTTTAACACCAGCATGGCGTGATATGAGGTTGCCATTTATATTAAGGGAAGGAGGAAAACTAAAGAAAGCAAAGAAAAGGTGAAACTAAAGCAAACAAAGAGCTAAACTAAACCTTTGAAACTGGGATGCTTTAATTACAGCTAGGTTTAGACAACTGGTGAGTAACTTCTATTCCTATTATTTACAATATTATTTAAAGCTACTAACGTAGATTTTAAGTAGATCTATCTTTTATTGTAACGACTGAAGTCGCTAATGCTAGGATATATTTACAACGGCTGTACGTACTAATACTAGTGTAATATAGATCATTTCTTTACCATCTGACTCAGATTTTCAAGATGTGTTTTCTTTCTTTCTTGTACATTTCCTTCTTCGTGGCCTATGTCATAGCTGTAACACCTAAACTCAGTACTTTTTCAGAAAATTTGCGTGAAAAATTCCTAGATTGTTGTTGTCTTTATCCACTAATTCGTAGCTATCGCCTAATGTCCTTTTCACAAATGCCTCTGTGTATTTTGGTGCTAACTTAGCACAGTAATCTTTTGATTTATCTGACTGAATTGTACACTTCTTCATTACCCTCTCTCCTACTCGATAAGTTGGGGCATTCCTGTTGGACCGCAGATTATAATATTTAGCTTGCTTCTGATAAGCTTCTGCAAGGTTCTTGCGTACTTCGGTTTGTATCTTCTGTTGACTTTGATCAGTGAAACTTGCATTCGTCGACGAGTTAGTGTTCCTGATTCTCTCATACTCAATTCCGTTTGTGATCATTTCGTGACCAAAAGTGAGGAAGTAAGGTGTAAATTTCGTCGATTCATAAATTGAATTTCTAATTGCACATGCAATCTGCTGCAGATTATCGGCCCATTGTTTATGGTTTCCTTTCAAGGTGGCTCTTATCGCCGTTGTTACCACCTTATTTACTCTCTCCGTGTTGTTAACTTGGGGGTGGTACGAAGGTGTTAACCAATGTTTTACCCCATATTGCTTCAGTAGGAATGCAAACTCTTTAGATGTAAATTGAGAACCGTTATCTGTTAGTATCATCTCCGGTACTCCAAACAGCAGAAATATTGACTGTTCTAGGAAATTTACCAATGACGACGCAGTTGCCTGCTTGAATGGTTGCACCAAGATGAATTTTGAGAAAATATCGGTGACTACCAACAAGCATGTGTATCTTCCTTTTCCTGAGGAAGGGAATGGTCCAACATAATCTAAAGTTAGGAACTGCCATGGGTAATCACAGTATTTCTTCTGCGATCCCATTGATGGAGTTGGGTTGATATTGATTCCTTTTGAAGTTTTGCAAGCCAAGCAACCTTTACAGTATTTCTTTACTTCCGAGGCCATTCTTGGCCAAAAATACCTCTCCTTGATAGTATTGACGGTTTTCTCGTAACCAAGGTGAGCTGAATCATGAGCCGACTTAATTATGTTTATCCTTTCCATCTCAGGAGGGTAGTATCGCCATTCAAACCGTTTATCCTTCAACTTCCCTGGTTCTTCTACAAACTTATAAATCCTATTACCCACAATTTTAAAATCTTTGTAGTCATGTGGGTCTTTGGTTATTCGGTCGAGCAAGTTGGTATAATCGCTGTCTACAATCTCAATGGAATCGATACGTGATAAACAATCTGCCAACACATTATCTTTCCCTTTACGATATTGCAGGATAAAATCGTATGATTGCAATTTGAGTGCCCAACGAAGTAACCTCGAGTTGGCATTGGCAGCTGATATCGTAAATAACCAAGTTATGCTTTTACAGTCTGTAATTACAGTAAAAGTAGATCCTTCGATGTAGTGCCTGAAGTTTTCAACAGCTAATAGCACAGCTAAGCACTCTCTTTCAGTGGCCGAATATTTCCTTTGCGCGTTGGAAAGCTTTTTACTGTAATATCCAATTATCCGTTTCCCGTCTCTGAACTCCTGTAATAACGCGGCACCCACTGCCAGCTGAGATGCATCTGTTTCAATGATGAAGGGACGTGTATAATCTGGGTTCGCTAAAACAGGTGCGGATGTTAAAACTGATTTTAGTTCATTCAACGCTTTTTCGGCACCATTCGACCAACTAAATTTCTTTGATTTTTTGAGTAAGTCGGTTATCGGTGCTGTCAAGTGACTATACTGCGCAATAAATTTTTGATAAAATCCCATAAGGCCCATCAATCTTCTAACATCTCTTATGGATTTAGGTCTTGGGTAATTCAATATTGGCTCCAACTTTGCACTATCTATTGATAACCCATTTTCTGTCAGTATATATCCAAGATAACGTATTTGCCTCCGGCAGAAACGGCTTTTCTCAACAGAAATCGTTAGGCCTGCCTTTTTCAGCCTACGAGCTACTTCTTCCAAGAGGCGGAAGTGTTCCTCCAGTGATTCCGTGGCGATAATAATATCGTCCAAATAGACAAACACGAAGGGTTCTAAATCGAACCCCATGGTAAGGTTCATCAACCTATTCATTGTAAACGGTGCATTTTTCAAACCGAAAGGAACAACTTTGAATCTGAATAAGCCTTTTGGAGTTCTAAAGGCTGTATAATTCCGCGATGCTTCTTTCAATGGGATTTGAAAGTATGCATCCTTTAAATCCACGATACTGAAAAATTTCGCCTTTTGAAGACGATGAAATATCTCAGACATGTTTCTCATGGGGTAGGCGTCTTTTTTAGTTACCGAATTTATTCGTCGGGAGTCCAGGCAAACTCTTATTTTCCCGTTCGCCTTTTTAACTGGAACCAGTGGGCTCGCAAACTCCGCCGTACATTCCTCGATCACACGTAAACTTTTCCATCGCTCTAGCTCTTCCTCGATCTTCTCCCAAATCTTAGGTGAGTATCGGTACATCGGCAGGTCTCTCATCTTACCATCTTCAATAAGTTCTATCTCATGCTCAATGAGAGAAGTTTGCCCTAAACTGTTTGAACTAGTGCAATCAAAATTTTTCAGTGTGCTTTGGAGCATCTTATGTTCTTCCGGTGTTAGGACGTGTTCGGTTTCAACTGTTTCGATCGCCTCCCCTGGACTTTCCGGTAGTTCCAACGTTGGAATATCTAACGAATCATCCTCTTCAGATTTTGCTTTAAACCTAATTTCTGGTTCCAACGGTTCGACCAAGTAAATTTCAAGAGCTATTAACTCCTCTTTCTCACTTAGACATTGGCTTTCAACTTTCAAATGGTTAATCTCGTTTTCTGATAAGCTTGAAGTCCAAGTAAGCTCCAAGTCCTGAATTTTGTTGTTTGAAGTAATCATGGGACGTATCCTAAAAGCACGCCAGAAATCCATGCCTAAAATAAGAGGCTTACGAATTTCCGGAACAACCAAAGTTGAGATAACTTTTGTCTCGTTTCCAAGTGTGTATGGGACGTTAACGTAGCCCAAACACGTGTGTTTCGTGTCATCTGCGGTACAAATTTTTATTTTTGATTTAAGTATAGTCAAGCCATGGTGCTCCAAAAGGCTGACTGAACTCATCACACTAACTGCTGCTCCTGAGTCCAGCAAAGCTATCATTTCAGTGCCCAAAACATTAACTTTTATGTGCGGGCAGGATAGTGGGTTTATACGAATCTCGAACAGTGAATAGTTGCCGTTACTGTGATTGACAATTTCCTGATTGGGAATCATTTCCTCAGTCGAGATGTTTGGACTCCCAGGCAAACACCTCGCATTCAGTTTGTTGGCTGTTGGCGATCTTGGATGGTTCGGTTTGTGCTATTATGATCGTTCTCACATGTTCTTGATGTTCTGCCTAATTTCCCGCAGGCATAGCAAAAAATTACTTTCCGCTCTGTGCAATTTCTCCAGATATGACCGGGTTTTTGACAATTCCAACACAACACGGTTGACCCAATTCTCCGTTGATTAGCTCGATGATTAGTCGAAGATTCTGGCTGATTCCTAATTGTTGCGATCGGCCGATTACACGGCTGTAAATTCTGGAACGTTCGAACTGGAACATCCTCTTCTTCAGTGTATTCATTCCCGGAATCCTCTGCTTCGATATGGTGGACGTCATTCCTGGCATTCGTAGGTAACCTGTAGAAGTTCGGGTCACTCGCGTCTATTTTGTGATTAATTCTAATCAGATGTTCCAAGTCCAAAATGTCCATTACTGATAATCTGGATCGATAGTGTGGACGCATATTCTCCCAAATTAACTCGCATAATGTTCTTGACGATAAAGGGTGCTGCAAACATTGGTTGAGCTTCTCAACCTCTGTTACGTACGCAACGAACGTCTCTCCTTTTCGTTGCTTTAGATCGCGGATTTGAGTTTTAATTCCTCTGTCGCGATTAGGGTTACCGAATCTGAAACGAATTTCATCTTCGAATTTGTTCCATCGAGTTAATCTATCTTCCCTAGTAAACCACCAATCGTACGCTTCCCCTTTTAGGCGATGATGAATGTTTTTCAACAACTCCTTTTCGGAGACATCTTCGTGTCTGGCCAGTTTCTTAATTTTAAACAGAAAATCCTCCACTTGTATCGATCTATTATCCCCAGAAAATGTAAGGTTCCAGTTTTCTACCCTAGACTTCCTATAATGAATCCTTCCTCGATCAGATTCTTGGCTGCTAGACGATGGCGAAAATCGTCGATGTCTTCGGCCGCTGCTCCCCTTCCTGTGATCTCTTCTATCTTTGCTTTCCCTTCTAAAATCGGAATCATTCTCAGTTTCGGATCCACTGGTTAAACTTCTCTGTCTGTACTTCGTACTTTTTCCTCTTCTGCATACCTTTGAGACTTTCCTTCTATCCTCTTCTTCTGTGTAACTGTCATCATCAGAATTGCGGTTCCTTCCCCTGTATGACCTCCGATTTCGTTCTTTCTTTGCATCGGATTTCTTACTGGACTTGCGTGCATCTTCTGTGTAACTGTCATAATCAGAATGGCGATTCCTTTCCTTGTGAGACCTACGATTTCTTTCTACGCTCTCATTAGCGTTTCTAATGGATCTGTGAGCATCTCCCTTCTGTTTTGTGTCTACATATTTTCGTTCCATCCTCTCCTGATTCATCCTATATTTTCTTGAACAGCTATCATTTTCTAAATCTCTCGACTCTCTCTCTGCATTAGCATATTCCCTTTTCTCCTTGGGTTTCTGATCGACATTCTTTTTAATTGCACCTCTGCCTCCACATGATGAACAACTGCATTTTACTCCAGATGCTCCTGATAAGCATGGTGGTCCCGTCTCCTCAGACCTCTGCTCTGTTTCCGGGTTTGACGGTCTTTTTCTCTCTTGCATTCGCTCCTCTTTTCCTTTCTCCTCTTCAAAAATCTCAATCCCCAAACTTAGAAAGACTCCTTCAATTTGACCGCAAACATTATTTCGTGCTAATTCTTCTTCTTTGTTGCTAACTGAGGCACTTGCTATGCGAATCAAATAATGACGCAACCTTGAAATTTGCGCCCTATCTACTCGTTTCCGCAAACTCGTTATCAATCCGTTGATAATTTCTGAAACCTTTCCAATTTCTTCCGAGAATGTATAAATTCCTTCGTACCTAGTTTTACTGACCTTTTCATCTTCAACTAATCTACGTAACAATCTTTTCCTATCCTCCAGTGTCTCCCTCCTATCTACTGATTGTTTCCTTAATCTTAATTCAGCATCCACCTCATCTTCCAACAGATGCTCGACGACTGGCAATAAATATTGAGCACTCATTTCCGATTATTGCTTACTGTAGGAAATAAATGAAACCAAACCGAAACAATTACTGAATTCACTTTCAATTTATCACACCAAATATAATCATCACGATTTAAGCCAGGAACGCTTTAAATTATTACTAAATCTACCAACTAGAGATAAATTTCTGCTTAACTAAATATTAACTAATTCACAAATTCAACATTTAAGAAATTCAATACAAATTAAAACATTATCATAATTTTAAATAACCCCTTAGCCTAGAAAAATTCAAACTTAAACTTAGAGGAAACGAGCTTATACGAAAATAAAGGTATTTCAAATCAAATAACACATATGTTGCTTTTTTGTCAAGTACGAATGAAAGAAAATGAAACGAATTATTACCTTTTTTTTTTGCGTTGGGCGCCAAATGTAACCGTCCTTTCAATTGCGAGGGTTTTCCGGTTAAAACTCAGTGGCTTAAGCGCCACTCTCGGTTACGAGAGACCACTGGTCGTGCTAAAAATTTGCCCGATTTATGAGACCTTTTCCCAGAGGACCCCTTGAACGGTCGTTGGTGGCTTACAGCAAAAACAATATAAAGAAACGCCAAATTTCTAAACTAACAGACAACGGACGAACGTATTCTCTAAGAGGGAATCTCTAACTCTGCCATGGGAGGAAAAAGAGAGCCGAATAGCGAAAGGAAGCGTATGCTTACCCAAAAGGGCGAAACGAGGACAAGCGAATGTGACGTAGTATGTGAGGTTTATTTAAGGAGCAGTTTTTAAAAACGGTACAAAGGGTTTTCAACTCTTCTAATTAGTTTATATTATTTTAGCATTCGTTCGTGTTGGGCTTCCTTAATAATGTACGGAAAGAGCAAAATCATGGCCATGAAAAACCATGCTCACATACCTGCGCAGGATTTTTGATTACTTGACTTGATGATGGCGTTGGATGAGGGCTCGACGACTCGAAGATGGCGGTTGATGACGGCTCGACAGCTCGAAGATGGCGCTTGAGGACGCCCTACCAGACTAAGCGCTGATGTCCGCAGTGATGGCGACGAAACGTGCTGCAGGATGGCGGGCAGCAAGTGACTCGTGCGCAGTATGGCCGAGATAAAGTTGCGGAGGGAGTGGCGGCTGGACGGAAGACTTCCGGTTTGGTCTCGAGAGCCAAGCGACGACGGTTGGTCGTGCTGTCCCGGGTGATTCGTTCCGCAAGGATAAAGGGCCAACGTACCTTCGCACGGCTTCGCGTACTATGTTTCCGCTATGACCGCCCGTGATGAAATGAACCCCGGTCTCCCGTTGGATTGAATCCGGACCGCGGTACGCTTTTGGCGACGCACTCGCAGGATCCGGGCTCTCGGAAAAAATGGTCCACAAAAGCTGAGAAGGACCTACTTCGACGGATAATTGGCGACCGTCGGGAAAAATCGCTTAGAAACCTGGCGACTTCACTCACCCCCGTTTTGCTACCCTTGAAAGGCGGGCCTTTGCGCAGCGCACGAGTCCGATGATCCGTTGGACGGATAGCACTTCTCCTCAATGCGGCGTTCACAATCGCCGGACGACACACGTAGAACCAGCCCGTACAAAAAAGCGCCAAGCGCTGGAAGTCCAACACGAAGTTCACATTAGTTTAAAATTTGAAACCCAAACTAAATCCATTTAATTACCTTTTATGTACTTTTTCTAAAATCGAATAAATTTGATTAAGTGACGCGAAAAACTGATTCCGACTTAAGTCAACTGCGCAAAGAGAAAAAGAACGTTTTTAGAAAACCACTGATTTGAATAAAACTCACACACCACTTTTTGATACCTTTAACGGAAATAAACGAAGAAGCTAGATTTAGCTCAACAAGTAATGGACTGTTTTTCGCGCACCTCCTTTCACCAGCCGATTCGAAAGCGATATGGTTGAGTCAGAGTCACTGAACAGGGTAGAAGGTTCCTAATGATCATTTCCTATTCAAAAAGGTGATCTTTTAAATTCTCAAAAGCCATTATCTTAGAGCTATCGGGATGGCGACGGACTTCATGGCAACTCCAGAAGAATGAGACGGATGCAACAACCTCACACAACATTGAGCCTTAATGGCGATGTTGCGGCTTAAACACGATAATTATGGCAAAGCTATAACCTCGATACAGTGAGGATCTGATCTTATATACATTGATGAAATATTTCAACACCTATCACAATCAATCGTAAAATACAAATTATAAATTAAACTAATTATTTACAAGAATAAAAAACTTAATATATTAACAAATAAAAGGACATTACTATATTTACGTGAAAAACGCAGCGCGTTACAACTCAGCAAGTGAAATTTCTTTAACTTGAAAAGTTTTTTTCAAATTTTGTAACAACCGCATGTAATCCTGCTACCGATGATTTACTTTCCTGATAAGCAAACTGATATTTACTTAGAAGAGTTTTAACCAAATATGATGACTTTCTGTGTTCACCAATTATTACTTTTCCATAATTTTAAATAGAGTTGACGATAAGTTTATCGGCCTATATGATTTAGGTGAAATTTTATACAGTTTTATTAGTCGTGAGCATAAAAGTTACTCGAACTTGAAACCACGCTGCCGGATAATAGCGCTTAATGTCAAACTTGCCCAAAAAAGTTATGTTAGAATGGGTAATAAACTCGCCTTTCCTTTCGGCAGTAGTACAGGAAAAAATCTATCATTACCAGGAGATTTGAAGGGTCCAAATGAGTCAAACACTGGCCAAGAAACCAGCGTCACCCCTGGCTCTATCTAATCCAGTCGGTACATTCATTGTTAACTGAACATCCGTACTGGTTTCATCAACGCCAACTTTTTATGCAAGTATACTTTGGTCTTCACTTGAACTGATAAAAGGACATGGAAAATGTGTTTTCATCATCATTCACTTGCTGATGAAGTCAAAGAACCGACCTCGTTGCTTAGAGTGACGAATCCGAGTTGAAAAAAGAAGAAAACAACGAGAATTAAATTCTAATTAATAACAGTTTGTTGTATGATAGATGAAACATGATTTAACGTAACGTAAACCCACAACATCGGAACCTTTTGGAACATAACGTGGATGATTTTTTTTGTCACTACGAATGCTCCTGGTAGAAGTGCTTTCAATCGCGTGGAAATGAGTACACGGAGAAAAAAATAAAGTCATATCAAGAATATTCCGTTCCCGATCAAGCATATTTGTGCATTGACTTTTATATAATACTTTTTTGAGATTGTTTCACGCATAATACAATAGATCGAAGAATAATGGAAGCTTCAATTAAACAGAATTGATGATCTAATTAGAGCATGAAATAGGGTTGAATCAACCATATTATGCTAACATCAACAATATTCATTGTTGATGATTTGACAACTCTCTGATTCTCATGATAAATTCAATAATGTTTATGTTTAATTTGACCTAATTTTGAGGGTTGAACTAATGGTATCGGATGAATCCTAGAGGGTTTGAGCTGTTTAGTGGAATACTTGTAACTATAAATTAGAAGAAAAATTAGTAATCTCCATTTAATTCCAACTACCTAAGCTTATCTTCGACAGATACGCGTATTTCGTCTACAATGTGCAGACTTCTTCAGTGTCTCGTACTAATAACTCGACTGTCGAGTTATTAGTACGAGACACTGAAGAAGTCTGCACATTGTAGACGAAATACGCATATCTGTCGAAGATAAGCAAAGGTAGTTGGAATTAAATGGAGATTACTAATTTTTCTTCTAATTTATAGGTATCGGATGATTGGTTCCAAAAATCAAAAAAATCGTTAAGTTTACGATAAAAGTTCCTATAATGGTGGTATTTTAGTACAATATGCTCTAATTGGAATATTTTGCACTAAAATACCACCATTATAGGAACGTTTACTCAATTAGCACATATTCTTTGGATATTACGAAATTAAACAACTGTCCACTCCTAGGGTCGCATGTTGATAAGAATGATATTTCCAATTTTCAAACATTTTAATTAATTACGTGCTTCGTGCAATACAATCAAACATGATTTCTTTAAATGTAATCTTCTTCACGCTCGATCTTCTTCGACTTCTTCACGCTCGATTAATTGTAGCGCATCAATGTCGTACCCGTTAGCTGAAATCAAAATTCTTTAAAACTACTTTAAAGAATAGTTACAATTTGCTTACATACCTACAAACTCTTCGATGCCCGCTGCGGATAATCCAAACGATTTCAATAATTCTACCACTTCTTCGTCAACATAAAACTCTTCAACCAGGTCGTTGTCCAAGTCAACCGAGTTATCTGCCGCCGCCATGATATTTTTTTTCCTTCGCTTTGTCGTTGAGTGCGGATGGCAGCCACGAGGCTCAGTAGAGCTGCTATATGCCCTATTTAACCTTCCAGTATGAGTGATTCAACGATAAACACGGATTCAAATAATGACATGTATGCTTGATTTAAGCATTTAATGGTTGATGTTCAATAACGTTGATTCAAATGAAATATATGCTTGATGTAAACATCAAATCATTTTCAAACAACCATTTAAATTGACTATGTCAAGAATATCTTCGAAGCTTGGGATAACTATGGCAAAAGTTATATCAATCATGCATGGAACCTCCGAGTATCCCCCACGATCATTTTGGATTGCACTTTGATTTACAACTACGCACTACGGATAAGGAGCTCGAAAAGCAGAATTTTAAGGTTGCTGGAGAAACATCCCAAGTAACAATTTTATTTTTATTCCAGCCGTATAGCACCCCTCCCGGCTTTATTGATAAAACTACATTCAAAACTGTTTTGTTCACCAACACCTCCCCTATGCATCTTTAAAGCCGAAATGTGTACAAAGTGGCCCACTCTATAGCCGGTTGTGAAAATGTTCTAGTGAGAAATGTTATGACCACTTGAGAACCTACATAGAACCTATTGGCTGCCATCAAAGCCAGCATAGGACCAAATGGCCACAGCTGTCAAACTTCACTGTGATATTGTGGTTGGTTTTTGTTGTTCTGCTTTTTTCGATTCTCTGCTCTTCTGATTCATTAAGCGATAAATAATATCTGAGAAAAAAGTTCTAGTGTTTAAGAAAATTTTATTCGGTAGCAAAATATCCAAGACAAATTGAGTTTTATATAGCGTATCATGCTCGAAATCATATGCGCATTTAACTTTAGGGAGAATATTGGCAAGATAGAAGCTGAAAATTAATGCACCTCGAAATTATACGAGGTTACCACAACATAAACAAAATTGAAACAAATAGATCCGATAAATTAATCTTTTTTCCTGAATTTCCTGATAATTGATGAGATTCAGTCAGGTTCCGAATGTCAAAAATGGTCTCCAATCTACAGTTCATTTGCATTACCTCTAATATTTGGTGTATTATTTTTCCAAATTTCAATGATTTCTTATATTTCAATATGGCGATTGGAAGAAATTACAGTTTTGCCAAAAAGCCAATTTATCTTCGCAATGGCTACTATAAAACTATTTGGTCATTTGGTGACTTCCCTCAATGACAATTTGCCGTTTAATGCATTTACTGGAGGCAAATTTTTTTCAAAATGCTCATTCAACTGACAAAAATAAGATAATATGAATAAGTCCTAAAACGGCATTTCAAAACTGAATTTTTGGGTTCATAAAGTCAAAATAAAACCTTTGATGAGAGTAAAAGTAATTTTAGAAGACAAGGTTTCAAGATCGTTGTTAAGAAGCTGTGTAGGTTCTCATGAACCTGACTAAGATAGAAAACGTATTGGCACCTGGTACCATCATAAAACCAAATTGATTTCCAGTGGCGTTCATAAAACTTTAATAAAGCTAAATAAAGCTGGATGGTTTTGGCAATTTTACTTGGGATTGGCCGGAGTATGGGGTGATGTATCCATTAATAGGTTTCCTACGGTGGCTGAGTATGTAGACCCGGATACATCAGAAGTCGATCCAGAAACACTTGAATGCCGTTATTAAAGTTGGTTTGACATGCACGTCCGAGCCAGCCAATATTGCTTCCAAGTTGTGGAATGTGATGACAGGTATCAATGCGTAGTTAATAGAAAGAGAACAAATTAATGACCCAAAACATGTTTTATTTAATTCTAGAACCTGCTGTTCACCAATGAGAAGCCCTCTGGTCACGATGCTTCTGAGAAGATGAATTTGCCACCATTTGTGGTCCAAAAAATGGTTTTTTTTTTTCAAAAATCCATTTCAAAAAAAAATTATAACTTTTTAGTAGTTCTCCGTTTATACCAAAAAACTACAAAATGTGAAAGGGATCATACAAAATGAGAAAAGAGGATATGGAGCAACACCTACAATAAATGTAAGTAGAGCTTCTTAAGCGGACCTTCCATACGTTCAAAGAAGGCGAAAGTCGAGTATTCCCAAAAATGAGAACACGTGGTTCATGGACCATCACTTAGCTCTCAAAAAGCAAAATAAATTTATAAAAATATTTTCTGATTGATGGGGACGCATGATTGGCAACTTCCGTTATGTAATGAAAACGCGTTGCAGGAAAGTCAGCAAAGCCTAAAAACATAGCAGTTTTAAAAGGAGATGTTCACTCATCACCATGAGGCATCAAGAGTAGACAGTAATGTTTTTTTGCTAGAATGAAAGATATGAAGAGAAAGTGTTTGAAAGTTGCGTCAGTGTACGGCCGGTTGGAAATCGAACAGATGTTTGAAAGTTGAGCGAAAGGGCATGGGTCCAGTGGTACTCGAACCAAGGACGTCTTCTTTTGCCTAACATCTCACTGCGGGGTAGGTCGAAGCACGGATAAATCCGCCACCTCAACAGGCAAAAGATGACGTTTGGAAGGCGCTCATGTACCACTGATGGCTTTGTGATAGTTATTCTAGCGATATAGCGATATACATATTGTGATAATTATTCTAGCGATATATCCTTGGTTCAAGTACCACTGGATCCATGCCCTTTCACTCAATTTTCAAACATCTGTTCAATTTCCAACCTGCCTTACACTGACGGAACTTTCAAACACTTTCTCTTCATATCTTTCATTCTAGCAAAAAAACATTACTGTCCACTCTTGATGGCTCATGGAAAAGCGTTTGATTTTACCATGCCTGCGATTAGATCAACCATGGTGCGGTTTATATCAATATGAAGTCTGTCAAATATACCACAAACGTTGAAGGTTTTTCCATAAACGCAGTAAATTTGACCGAAATTTCATGGTAGTTTTAAAGATAGGCGTAGTCGGTAGAATGTTATTTTTTACTACAAGATTTTTTTCTGTGTATGTAGGCAAATTAATCGTATAAAATGCATGGATATGTCTTCTACAAGCAACTATTGAGGCAATATACGTATAAATTACATTGATTTGACATCTTCTAGATGATTTGACATATTTTGTGATTTTATCTGTAGTAACAAATTAGATTTAAAATGGTTAGAGATCGTCTAAACGTCAAAAAATTGCACTCTATACGATTTAACTCAAATATAATAATGGCCGCAACTGTATGCGTTTTTGACTTAAAATGTAGGAATTTACAAATTTAGATTAAAAGATATATTGAGTTTTCTGAGATTCACATAAAGGGAATGCTAGATTTTGAAGACAATAATGGGATATTTCATATAAATTTGTGCCGGATAACTCCTGAATCTAGCCTGTTGTATGAAAGAATGCAAACATTGTTGTATGGCGCAGAAAAGATTGCAAACAATTTCGTTGTTTACGCCTTCATTGGCTATCTGAACAGTGTTATACGATTTCTGATTGTTTGAGAAATTCAATCGACGCGCATAAAATTTAACCGAAACCCTTGGCTGGCTTCAAGGCTCACCCATTTGATCTTTACAACTCTTTTCTTCAAAAATCTTTGAAAAACAGACTATTCTTCCAAAACAGATTGCTACAAGAGGCCGTGAAAAAAAATTGATTCTTCCAAAAGGAGCTGACAAGTTCGAGTAGATGAATGAAAATGCAGTTGATAAAGATTGTATTCGAAAAAATGCAGCTAACAGCTAAATCATTTTTGTCAGATCACCAAAAATTCATTTAAAGTCGGATATTTTTGAAACTCTCATTGAATACAAAAACACATATTAGCTATGTTTTGGCAGATTTGGTTTGTTCATCCTTCTCGGCAATGCTAAATGCCCACTCCTTCGACTTAACGTTACCCATCAAATCCTGTGCAACACTTGTGCCTTGTTTCTTTCACAATTTCATCCACTCTTTCTACAAATGCTTGTCGTTTTAGAAGACCTTCCCTGTTTTCCGCTGCATAATCAACCAGCATTTTTCTCACTTTCACTTTTTTTAAAAACACTATTTTAAAAAAAAATATTGAGCGTATTAGTAGAACGATTGTGATTGGGAAACTAGAATAATTTAAAATTAACACTTCATTTGATCACTTTTTAAAACTAAAAAATAAAACATTGAAACACTTTTTCAAATTTTCGCTAGTGCGAGCAAATTCTTTTAAATTCCACTACGAGCTTACGGCTCGACAAGTCCAGCACTCGACACTGAAGAAGTCTGTAAGCAGCAGACGAAATAGGCCTATCTGTCAAAAGATAAGCTCGTAGTGGAATTTACAGAAATTTGCTCGCACTAGCGAAAATTTGAAAAAGTGTTTCAATGTTTTATTTTTTATTTTTTGCGATTCGCGAACAAGTGAAGTGTTAATTTTAAACTCTCCTAGTTTCCCAATCAGAACTTTTCTATTGGGCGAAGTTCTGGCGAGTTTGGCGCTCCTACATATCTTTCCACGTACTTCTGTGGTCAGCTAGAAGGTGTTTTTTTCAAGTACAATCTTTATGAAAGAAGCAACAAGGAAGCACCTGAAGCTGTAGAAACCTACCTGATCGTAGCAATTGGAGACCTCCTGCAGTGACCATCTCTTGACAGTTGTTGTTTATGAAATAATGAATTAAGTTAAAAAAATAGACATAAAAATGTAGATCAAAATATATCTCTAGAGTTATTGATAAGAGGGTGGAGAATGGGGTCATAAACTATCCTTCATAATCGATTCTCTTCATCAATTTTCTCTTTATTTTTTAAATTATTTATTTTCCGTCGGCCTATTTCCTCACATGGTGACAATCACCGACGCCAGGGAGACGACTCCACCACCTGGACCCTACCTAACGACTCATGACTATGAACCGGGACCAACGGCTTTACTTCCCTTCCGAAGGAAGACGTAACCAAGATTTTTTCGCCTCAGAAAAACCACCGACGTCGACTGGGATTGAACCCAGACCCGACTGGGATTGAACCCCCGACGCCGGCATCAATTTTCTCTTTGGTTTTCCAACAATAACATAAAGAAATTTGAGGCCCTGCTTGCAGCTTAGGACAGCAAACGATGCTGTTAGTTTATGCCTTCTAGAATTGATTCCACGAAAAACTAACATGTTATCAATAACTCAACATTTAGACTTTGGAAAGCAAAAGTCTGTTGGATAGCGATCTTGTACCCACTATGAAACCGTTTCACAATTTGCATGCTTTGAAGGTATAGAAGAACGTATTGAAGTATTTGACCTATGAAAGCTCTCGTAAATCTTTTACACTTTGTTTGAATCGACAACCCAGTTGCACACTGCTGAAACTAATTCATCAACCCGTTACAAATTGAATTGAATGATTGATCGTGTTCTAGATGGCGATTCAGGGTAACAAGCCGCTCACCATAACAGTTGACCCCTCACCCAGCAGGTACCGGGGTGAAGCGGAGATTGCAATGGCTTCTTTCGCAACGGTCGACCGCTCTCTATGGCTCATCAACTATTTAGAGCATTTGTACCCAACATTGCAGCGGAATCACGATCAGCATTTCAACACGCTTCATAGCGGTAAGAGAAAAACGTACCGACCCAAGAGCCTCTTCTCTTGCCGGTGGCTGATTTGCTCTTTGCTATGGCGTCTCGAGGACTGCATCGTCAAAACCTTTTCCAACCCCCGTCACCAACCTCAGACCTATAGATCAAGACCGGCTCTGAAATTCAAATTAATCACCTTCACCATCGTGGATAAATCGTAGAACGAGAGTGAATCGTTTAGCTGAAATACTTGCCTTCGCCTCGGAGAGTGAGGGGCAAGATAAAGAAAATGTAAAACTTCGAAATGACCGTGACGCGCGCCATTTTAATCACAACTGCGCAGGACTGGACTGAAGTCAAACGGCAATCTGTGCTGACACGGCTTTGACAGAATCGTGGTACGATCAAGCGAGTGATAGGGACAACAACACCAACCAGTGCAACTTCATCACTGAATTACTCACCTGTTACGTGGGAGGTGGAGGAGGAGCATAAAAAAAATCAGAAAACCATCGAACCAAAACCGTGCTCAAAACACTATACCCAAGCAGATACCGACAAAGAACGTAGCCAAGAAGAAAAAGTATCTGCGTTGCAACAAGATGCTACATTAATTTAACATGAACTGTAGTAAATTAATTAAGGTAGAATTTCCTCACGATCAACTCAACGATCAACTGGAGGTGGCGGTGTGGAAGGTGAGCACACTGACCATTGACCGGTTTCGGTAGAGGAACCGAAGAAATAAAAACTGAATCCGACCGCGTCAAGTGATTGGGTAATTTTTCATTGAGCGCAAATTTCAATTGAGGATTTTGGCAAAGTCGTGTCCACGACGGTCACCGGTGGTGGCAATCGCGTGATTGGCCAACCGTAAAACAGGAACAGAGTGTAAATTGGTTGTGAACAGGTTTGATTTCGCGTTTCAAAGCAGCAGAAATGGTTTGTTGAGTAATTGGCTGTCGACATCGTGTATTCAGCTTGCCGGTAAAGATGAAATGTTTTTTCTTCAACATAAAAGATTGATTGTGCTGCATTGTCGTGCAATAGATTTCAACGTTTTAAAATTAACAAAATATTGTTTTGTCTGTTCATAGATAATCAATACACTGATAATATGCTTTCATAATTATGTATATGTACCCCTCAGAATACCCTGATATACAATTTTTAATTTTACGAGCTCTCAGTACAATATTCTAAGAGCACTTACAAAACTTCGGTGAAATTATCCACTGAACTTCCTCGAATTTCCGCAAAGGAACACCGGGATACTAACATTTTTGTTAATATTTAACATGAGACCTAGCATTCAAAATACTTTCTCTTTTGACTCACCTACACTGAAAATTAAATTTCGTTTATATTGCGAAATTAAAGGTAGGACTAACAAATCTATTTGTTGTTTTCTGCAACGAAACTTATGTTTTCTTCTTACGAAGCTTCCTTCGTATTTTATGCCAAACGCCCAGCTGTCAAAAGCTCGAAGTATTTGTTGACACAGAAAGAACATTCGTTCATTGTACGAAAATAATACAAAGAGCTACAAATAATTTGTTACCTATGAAAAAGAAGCGTCTCTCTGGTGGTTGCATGAACGACTGACAGATTTACTTTATCGACTCAAAATATATTTGAATAAAAAAAAGCGCAACCACGAGAGTTGTGTTCAGCGTTTTATTTTTTAATTATTTTTGTCATGGGGTTCGATCCTGCATTTTTAGGAAGAGCTGTTATTGAGTCCGTGGTTGATCTCACTAAGCCATGTTGACTCGTGAGAGGTTGTTTATTAATGAGCATGAGGTTCTAATTCTCGATAGCGCTTTAATTTCTATTTTCGGATAAATTAATGATTCCCGCCCATCCCAGCAGGAACATTAACATTTATGAGTACGATCGAACCCAGCTTACCAATAGCATATGCAGTTAATGAACACTATCTGCATTTCACAACACAACACTAATCTGCATTTCAGATGCTACAAGCATTATATCAGCATTTCGAATGCTATCTGTTGTAAAGTTGAATTTCAAATGCTATTTAAATGCTTGTAGCCTTTAATAAGCATTTCGAATGCAAAATAGCATTAATGAAGCATTATCATAGCATTGCAGTAAAGCACCCGTATATTGGGCCAAAAGCGGCACACAGTACGTACTTAAAGATCTGGTCTCTTCTGCAATATTTGCTTCACGTTTGCGTTGTTCTGGTGGTTCTTGAGATCCGTTTGTTCAGCTCCCAGCCTTCCTTGCTGATGTCAAACGTGTATCGAAAAATTTAAGAACGTTATTAACACTGCTTGCAGGAAAACCAACCTTTTTCGCAAATTTTCTTACTAACAGATCCGGATTTTCATTGCGACCGCACACAGTTGCTTTTCGCACTTGCTCTTCTTTCGACGCCTTAAATCTTTGATCTTAAAGCTTGTAGGCTCACCGAAAATTGATTTAACACAATGAACAGACATACGTTCATCAGTCTGCGAAATATTTCACGCGTTGATGAAGTATTTCCAGAGATATGCGTATTTAGGGGTGTCCAGATTTTGTCACGAACAAGCCTTAGTGTGATGATATTGCCAGACAAATTGCCAACAGTCACAATTTTATCTGTGATAAAATGCATACAACAGAGATACTGCTCTTCGAATCTGAAAATAAATGACGTGTTTCTGATATCGGACATTATTAAATGGGTATATTTTTTCCATTTTAGACATTTGAAATATTTTACAAAACTGTGGTAAAAATAAGATTTAATTTTGAAGGCTGTTTTGTTCAACACATTAGAAGCACGTTCAACCCCTATACTGGCATTATCAAATCGTGCTATTATAGCTCGAGTAGTTAAACTTTGCTAATCTTAATAAAAATCAACGAATATCCCTATGAAAACATTGAACTTGAGACATCGCAATAATTCTGGGCATGATTGATAAAAATAAGGAAATCAATACTTATTAACTGAAAATAATCAGATATTCCTTAAGAAAATTGAAACATTCTATGTAGAAACCATGATTGATAATTAATTTGGACCCCTAGGAGCACATTTGCTGCAAACCAGTTAAATTTACTTCAATTAAGCCAGCTAAGGGGACCTTCCCCTGGATTTGGGCAAAAATAAGGCAAAGTTTGTATTTTTTTTTTTTGAAAAGGCGTACGAACTTTCGGTTTTGACGTTATTATTCAAAATTTCAAAGAGATAAAAATATTGTGAAAATTCAAAATGGCGGCTACAAAATGGCGATTTCTGTAAGCCTCTGCCCGCAAAACATGGGACAACAACTTCAAGCCTGCAGCCTCTTGTAGTGGACAGAAATCAAATCTAGTTATTATTTCTGAAAGATAAAGAAATTTTTTTCGGCTTGAACTAAATTTCCAACAACTTAAACAACTTAAACTTAAACTCCTACGAAAGTTCGTCTTCGTCGATGTGCACATTCTTTGTGTCCGTCGTGATGCATGGCTGGCTCATCTCTCCATACTCACAGATGGGTTGCCAAACCAAGAACTGCCCATTCAATTGCTTTGTGTATACCTTTATGTTAATCCATCACGACGCACCTCGGTTTCGTCAGCCACTCTCGGTACAACTTCCGGGCGCGGGTTTTGGCTACCGTGTTTAGTTTGTATATCCGGTTTGTTGCCTTAGTGACCTTATAGAAGTGTAGACCGGCACGTTTCATATTTCCATCAACAAACCAGATGACGCTTGAATAGATTCAACACCTTCATTGCCTTTGCCGGATCAGCTGTCTTCGGTTTTCTGTCGCTGGCACACATGGGTCTCTCGAATGACTTCACAAACCGGGACTCCGTCAAATGATGGAATCCCAAGTGATTTCTAATCTATCTCTGGAACGCAGTTGCGTTTTCGACACAATTTGTTGGTGGATCTGATCTTATTCCGATGCCATCTAGATAACCAATTGACAGATAAGTTTTACCAACATCAAAGGAAGGAAGGAAAAATTTTCCTTCAAAACGGACTAATCAATCGACTGTGGATTTTACTATTTCAGTACATGCGAGATGATACCTCAAGGATTGAAGACAATTGAAGTTCATGGGTGGCTCGATGGGACTTTCGATTCTAGTAAAGTGATAAAATCAAATGAAGATCTCTCTCGAGTCACTTTGACTCTCAGAATAACTTCCATTGTTTGTCAAGCATTGTGCAAAGATAATCACTTGGGAAAGTGATTAATTTCTTAAGGTTTCATAATGATTTGATAAAATCTCCCCTAGTTAGGCTAACTTTAAGTTGGATTTCTACTAAGTACATGAAATACGCACCAAACTAGCGCCAGGTCAAGTTCTGTAGATAATCTGCAGTTCATATCCCGGGTTGATTCGTGGAATTGAAGGAACTAGCCATACAGAACAATGTAATTAATACTCTGATAAATCTTTTTTTCTCCTTTATTATCGAGAATTTCAGCCCTAGGCTGGTTCATCTCCCGTCGTAGTCACTCATTCACCTTTTGGGTGTTTTCGTAACTAGTCCTGGAACTCGTGACTTTGGCGTTAGAGGTATGAATGTTAACCAGGGAAATCCGATGATTTTACCCACCTTGCAAATAAATTCATAGTTTTTGAAAGTTTGATGGGGAAGGAGGTTGCCATCTGTATCAAAAAAGGTAAAATTTAAGAGTTTGATTATCGGTTAGTTATTAACTTATGGCACATATTTTTCCTGCTAAGTGAAATATATATACTGAAGTTGTCTCCTTTACACCTATGCAACAGTGCCTGTGATGTCAAACTCGCAATTCCATTTCAAACCAAACGAGTAAAGAAGATGATTAGTTTCACACTGCTCAGGCTGCAAGGTTTGATCTCCAATATTTCGGGGAAAAAGTGCACGTACTGATGTATGTAAACAAAAGGTTTAGCCCATACCGTTTACATTAAAGGTTGTACGGAATCAAATTGCACCACTTTTAAATGGCTGGAACTTTTTACCCGTCAAGTATTTTATATTGAAATTTTGGGTGGAATTCGTTTCACTACCAGATGTGCAATCGTTGCGAAGATGCAGTCGGAAGAACAGCAGCGGCGCAAAGAAATTTTGCACACGTACCTCGAAAAACCGGATCTTTTTCATCGTGCCATCAACAGGAAGCTGGAAATGGTACATTCTACGGTGTCTCGTGTTTTGAATCGGTACCACGAACGTTTGACCATCGATCTGAAAGAAAAAAGTGGCAAAAATGGATCTCCGTATAGTGCTAAGGATCACAAGCGGGTAGTTCAAGCTTTCAAGAGGAATCCGATATATGGCGAAGAAACTGAATATTTCCAAACTTTCGTGCAAGATGCGAAACGTGAAGGAATACACACGTACAAAGTCCAAAAGGCATCTAATCGCGATTAAAGGCAGAATACGGTAGGTAAAACATGTGCACGGGAGCTCTACACCCAGAGGTTGACGAAACCACATTGCCTCGTTATGGATGATGAGACATATTTAATAGCAGACTTCCGGCAGCTTCCGGGGCTCCAGTTTTTCACTGCTCATCATAAATTCGATGCCTCTGAGGACGTTAGAAAGCAGAAGATGTCAAATTTTGCCAAAAGATATATGATTTGGCAAGCAATTTGCTCGTGTGGAAAGCGGAGCACCCCATTCATGTCACCATGAAACGAAACCTAATTACGGTTACTGTTACGTTTCTCCACGCAATAATCTCCACGAAGACACTCCTCGATCGCTGACCTGGCCACGTCCATGCAACCGTTGCTGATAAGGAGGATTTGGTATCTACATTTCGCCAAACATGTTGAGTGTCGTAGAACCATTTCTCTTTGCGTACCACAGCCTTACAATTGTTTTAAAATTGTATAACTATCCTGACATCCATTGCCGAAAGTGCTGGAAACCCAAACAGTTACTGGGAATATTACTTACCAATATCGGGCCGGAATTGGAAAATCACGCTCTTTCTCTCATTCATTCATAAATACTTACAAATATACATGCACACATGCACATGTAAATATATACACATAGCAAGTCGAGTTGACCAGCGAGATCAAAGAAAAGGAGCTTTCCTCCAGCAGTTGATCCTCGGCAACACAAACCACGGTGTCCAGAATCCGACGGTGGTGCGCATCGCTCAAGTATTTCGGGAATTTCTTGGCCGTCAGTCGGGTCAGCTCGAACATGCTCTTTTTGTTCTCTGCTTCTTTTTTTTATAAGCATTTTTCTTTGACCATTCAGTCAACGCAAGCACTACTTCATTTTTCACCATTCAACAACATTATTCGTATAATCACAAAATTCAACGATCGCGACTATTTCTTCATCGATCAGAAAACGCGATCGGTTTGGTTGACTTCCGAAACCCACTTAACGAGATGCGAAAAACGTATTTCGAATACCACATTAGATATTAAATTATTATTTATAATAATTTTCAGTTGCAGCGAAAAAACAAACGTCAGGTCCGATCACAGGCACAGCCTGCTTTTCAGGAAATTGAATAAAACCAACATGGGAGAATATTCATAAACATGTTTATTTTACTCCCTGTAATGTCTTGTTCAGACTACCGGCTTTTAACATAATACAAGGTTGTTTTGAAAAGTATCTACAAGGAAAATGTCATCAAGATAGCCTTGTATTATGTTACAACGCTGTAGTATGAACATAGCATAAGTTTGAAGATGATTGGTTGAACGGGTGAATTTTGCTGAATATTTTTGTGTGTCACAATTTGATTTAGTACACCCTTTAATATACAAGTGTCACAAATAAATAACAATAATAATTATAACAACTCTTCACTCCTAGGTAAAAATGCAATCAACAACTGTCATTATGTGCGTAATACACTATTGACTATTCCTTACTCTTTCGCTCCTCTGCTAAATTTCATTTGATACTCCGCTACTCGACCCTCTTTCCCCTTCCCCCGCCCCGACCCCTTCAGAAAATAGACCACTTGAGATATTAGATTCACCTTGGTTGGGACCAAACCGACCATCCATAAAATATGTTACAAGCTAATCTTCAATCGTTAGTTATCTATTGATTATTGATAGTGTTCAATCTGAAGATGGAAGATGCATGAAAAATTTTCAATTTTGTTCGGTTGGTTTAAAAAGAAAGCTATTTACCACTTCGAACCTGGGAAACCGGATGATTTTCACTCACCTGCTGAAATAATTCACCTCACGAACGAATTCATAGTTTTCGAGAATGGGACGAATTAATTATTTTCGAGTTGAAAGCCTAGACAAAATAATCAAAAATTCACAAGTAACAATTGTAAACAATGAGTTCTGCCGTACTTTTATGGGATCTGCTTGCTCTCACAAACAAAATAATACCCGAAACAGATACAGGGAGTTATAACCTTCCCGTCAGTAGTAGATACAGATGATAACAAACTGGCATTTCCAGGAAATTTACGTTTGATGTCATTGTTTGCAATTGTTACTTTCGACGATTTTGTCTAGAAATGTTATCATTGGGCTTGCCTGTCACACAATATAAAAATGCATGCATTGGTAATGGGTGAGAAAAGTCTGCAAATTCTTCTAGATTTCGATGTTGAGAGTAAAAAGAAAAAAAAAATCTGCACAACCATCAAAATACGACCAACTACCATCGAAAGCACAAATCCTACCAATATGCCATGTAGGCTCTGTTTTCACACACCATAAATCTTTATCTCACTTAAATAGGTGACAAAGAAATCACCGTTGTAGATACTGTAGTTACCGTATCTCTTTAGGGGACTTTGCAGTTTACATTGATTTCCAAAAAGGAAATGCAATTTGAATAACTTGTTTTAACAGATGGTCAACTAAACTAGGTATTCTACACGTATCACAAGCCACAAAACGAGAGCTCCTAAAAACTACTTTCATAAATGGAAAGCAATGACTCCAAAATTTGAAATTATCGAAGGGAGGCAACTCGACAGTATGCTAAGCTACTCGTAACAACAAATAGTAACCATCGAATGATACTCTTCGGTGTTTCAAATATAAGACCTTATTCAGCACCATTCCTGGGGTGCAGCCTTTCCACTGCTACAGCCAGTCTAATGCGTACGAAATAACGCAAAACGTACCAATAAAATATTAACTCAATCATAAAACGCCTCCGGCCACCTTCGTGGTCGATGGGGCTGGATGCAAAAGGTTCAGAACTCAAATATTTATTCATGCATCGATCAGATTTCAGTTGTTTTTGGTTTTCTGCATTTAAATTTTTTTACGAGCGCCATGCACGTTTCCTGTTCTTGGGCGATCGCCGAGCCAGTGCCACGCCGCCACCGCCACCACTGCAGCAGACTGAGATTTCCTGTCAGGCCAATGATATCAGTATTTTTGGGTACCGTCACGAAAGTTTGATGGTAGTTACTTGCAGTATTACATGTCCATAAGACAGTTTGGAGGCTCTACGCGTATTTAAACTAATCGTGAGTTTGGAATTGACTAGCTGTACATGTTAAGTTCTCAACATAAGAAGCTTAACAAAAACAAGCGATGGTCCACTTGCCAGATACTACATGGAACTCACAACCAACGGTACACTCCTCTCTTTTGCATAGCAGATCTCTCTCACCTTAAGGCGTGCCTTATCACCATTTATCAAAATAAACGTCAGTATTAGCCCTCCCCAAAAAACGCCCTCAAAAGAACTTCGGCAAATGATCTCGCGGGCGTGCGCTCAGTAATTTTATGTTTTGCGTTATGTTTACCGAACATCCACAGCGCCCATGTTAACGGAACACACGTTCCAAACCTCCGTGGTGCGTAGAAAATTTCGATCGGAGAGGGATCAAAAAAGGCTCAAAGCACGTTGTAAGGAGGTTCTCCTCGACTGGCTGGTGCCTTATGATGGTAATCACGCGGATCGATAGCATCGGATTGACTCACGCAAAAAACCCGGTTGGTTGGCGATTTACATGTTTGCCTTTCGGCGGTTTAACGTTTAACAACTTTCAAAAAAAAAAACTACCACCGACAAGGGATTGGACACTTGCCTTTTACGGCCCTGAAGATGTGGCTTTGGCGGAACGATTTTGCTTCTCTGTCCGTCGTTTGGTTGTTTATGGATCTGAACGGTGAAGCAAAATGGGTTCGTCTCTCATTTTCGGGCCACGACAAATAATGGCTTTATAATTCATTCATTAAGATAGATATCTGCAGATTGCTCTTGAATTTTAATTTTCATCGGCTTCTCTGGCCCTGCTGGCGAACAGAGATAAATGCCGCCTCAGCTCCGATTTGGGCCGCCCGGTTTTCATTGAGCCAAATTCCGACCAACCACCCGCTCCGAGCTTCTTTTTTGTTTTAACGAACATTGGAATGTGCCAGTACCAGTATCACACCAGTTTATGTGCGGTTTTATGCCAAATGGTCACAGCTTTTTGGTATATTATTTACGACACAACTCGCTCAAGATCATAGCGAAGCTAGTTGAGAGATCAACTCGTTGACAAGTGGAAGGAAAATCGCATTTTTGATTAGTTTGTATATATTTTGGGAACAATTCAAATGTCCCATTGTTCCCAACGGCGGGCGGTTAAATGGTTCGTGTTGTGCTTTTTAAAAGTGAAAACAACTCGTCTAGCAGTGGCCGTTGAATGAGTAATAACTGGTGTGATATGAAGTTCGTATCGATATTTCGTCAACGTCAACATCAAAAGTTTTGCTTGTAGAAAAAAAGGGACAGCTGTTTATACTAATTATCATATTAATCAGAATTTCTGCGAAGAGAGCTTTTAGAACAATACTCATGGAAAATCGTTCTTCCATTGAAGTTAATTGAAATATTCGATAATAATTCTTTCGATGGATGTAATACTGATAGACCACGCGTAACTTTAAACGTTGAAATTAAAATTATACTTGGTCATAACATTTAAGCATTTAAAGACAGAAAAATTTATATCGAAAGTAGTTTGGATTTGATTGATTCTCCCATTTCAAACGTCAGCTCGATTGTGAAGACTTTGTTAACGCTTGCAAAAAGTCGCATAAACTCATCAATTCTCACAATTATATAACAAGATTCTTCCTTCACAAAATATTCCAAAATTTTTAAGGAAATACTAAAAATAATGAGCAACGCAACAAAGAGTTAGAAATATTTCTAATCGGTTACTGCAAACATATTGGAAATCGAATTCAAAGGCATTAACATTCAAAGGCAGATCCATTTTCAAGGCGCTTACTTTTTTCGTACCCGTAAAGTGTAGCCCTACACGCTAGGATCAGTTTACCCAAATATGGGTAAAGAATACCTAAAATATCGAGAAGTGCACTTACCCATTTATGGGTACGTTAAAACTTACTCATATTGAGTATTTTTTCCATACAAATTTACTCAAATATGGATAAATTAAACTTTACCAATATATTAGTATGCGGACTTTTTTGCGATTATGGGTAAACTGAACTTACCGTGTACATGTATAACAACGTTGTAAGGTATGTCAGATATGATATCTATCGTCTACACTGATAGGTAAAATAAAGTGCCCACCTAATCGTTTATTGAATTACTCTGATTTATTTGAATCAAATTAAATAAATTCTCTGTTTTGATATCTTATTTTTCATATTTTAAGTTTCAAAAGTTTCACTTATGGAATAATAATAAAAAAAGAGTTCAACTTAAAGAACGAAAAAATCAATTTGTATTGAAAAAAAAACAGTTGCAAAATAAATTGCCCAATTCGAAAATCGATATGGTTTCGATTAGTTTCCGTCGAAAGACCCCTCGATTGTTTATGTTTTGATATTTTGACGTGTTTTGAAGTAAACGGCTTGACCTACTGCATCGGTACACGTGATCGCGTTTGTGATTTCGAAAGCAATTCCCTTGTGTATCCGAAAATTTGTGGTTCGTGATGTGCAGAACGGTGAATCGCACCGGGCTGGCGCTAGGAAGTACAGTATTAGCAAGGCAGCGGCAGAAGATGGAAGTGCAAAACGGATATACGAAAGTACACGAAAATCATGCGCGAATTCAAGAAAAACCCAAAAGTAACTGTCCGTGAGATCCAGGAAACCCTTCAGCTATCAGTTTCTGGTTGAACTGTTCGTCGCTGTCCTGTAGCACAGGGACTGATTAAGGGGGGATATACAGTTAGAAGGACCAAAAAATTCAATTTTTTGTTTTTGCATAAAAAGTTAGTAAATTTCCCAAAAAATACGCTCCTGAAAGCCTTTTATCGAAATTCGAACTCCAAGTGTTTCTTTTCATCATTTTTCGAAGACGCCGTTTTCACGCAGCAGGTATGAAGAGACGCTTGACCGCTTGAACAAACTTTCAACACTTTTTTCTCAAAACAGCATTTTCAGAGTTTATGCCGGTGATAACTCGAAAAAATTTTTTTTCGATTAAACTGAAACTCATAGGATTTCTTTATTATAGCATTGCCTTCTATATGAATCTAAAACTATTGTTATATTTTATTATTAAATATGGAAAAATGTGATAAAATGGCGGAAAAAATTGGATTTTTTCAAAACAGTTACGCCAAAGGTGCAAACTTTTTTTTTACTTAGTTTTTCAATTCATCTACTAACTTTAAAGCAGAGATCGAAATTATCGCTCAGCTGGGTGAAAACCATGCTCTCTCTCAAACAGGTTTTCGATGAGTAGCGAACTGTTCACATTGTCATCTCTCCTTTTTCGCCGATAATTCATTATCCTCTCACTTGCATATGCGAAAATATCTCTCTCCACAATTCAACGAACATTTGTTCTCATGTCACATTTTTCACTGAAAACATGCTAAGATCGCAAACGAGGAGCAAAACCCGAAAATAAGGCCAAGTTGGTGCACACTGGTACCGCCATGGACCATCATTATAGAATTATAATGTCAGAATAAAACAAGCATAAAGACGGGTGCATTTTCAGGTGTCAAAAAGTAAGTGAAAAATAATTATCGGCATCTATGATTCACCGAAAAAGAAACGATTTATCAGCTACTCATGCTCTCCGAAAATTCTAAATCGCCGTTGCTTTTCTCGCGAAAACTGCTGTGAGCGTATAATAGTCTCTCGCTTCTCACAATTTCATTTGCTTCTCCAAGCGGGTGAAAAAGGACGTTTTTCTTCTCAAGTAGGCGAAAATTTCGGTCTCTGCTTTAAAGGTAATTAATGTAATTTTTTTTTTGAATTAGCAGGTTTCAGATCAAAACTGCAACCAGGAGAGCCGGCACAAGCAAAATACAACGACTTTTTCAACGCACTCTGACGGCCGGCATTTTTTTTTAAGACCGTGCAATATTGTAGTTGCTACTCCTTTACTGATCAAAACAAGTGTAATTGCACAGAGAATCACGTAGATGGAGCTTGAGAGTAGCTTTACATCTTCAATGTACAAATTCCCTAATTCTATTTATAGATCAGTACCGGCGTCGGCCACGTCCTCACGGTCTTTGGGGAGGGGGAAGAAGAATGATTAGTTTGAAAATCGTCGTTATTAGAGACCGTGATCACCACTGCATCTCTAACAATTGCCAAGGGAAGGATAGTTGTGTTAGTGTGGCAGGTTATTTTTAGATCGTGGATGCACTGTGGTAAATGAAGCGATCAATGCAAGAAAGCGCAGTAGACTGCTTTTTATTTTAAATCTAGTGGTGGTAGAAAGAGGCAAGTGACAAATGAAAAGGAAGGGGACGGGCCTGGGATTGAACTCCCGACCATCTGCTCAGTAAGCAGAACGGGTAACCACTGAGCTACCCAGCCACGTCACACTCTGACGGCCGCCATTTTGTTGAAAAAAAACTTGAAAAAACTATTTTTGTATACTACATGAATACACTTATAATTGTAAAAAAGTTTCAATTGATTTGAGTAAAAACATCGCCTTGACAATTTATTTTCTAAAATGAGTTTTTTTTCTCGTTCTAACTGTATATCCCCCCTTAACTAAGTTGCCCGGAAGCGCCAATTCATCAGCAAGTAAACAAAGCCAAACGGCTCAGGTTTGCTATTGAGCATGCTGATAAGCCCGTAGAGTTCTGGAAAACAGTTCTCTGGACGGACGAATAAAAAATAGGAGCTTTTTAATCGAAAGCGGCAGGTTCGCGTGTGTAGCAGATCGCTTGAGGAGCTTCAGGAGCGCCACATCCAAGGCACGGGAAGCAAGAGAGTAGAAAATGAAAATGACGGCAGATTCCTACATCAACATCCAGCGAGAAAATCTGGAGGTTTCGCTGATCCAGACGGATCTTGAAGAGAAGTCCATATTTCAACAGGACAACGACCCGAAGTTTGCAGCTAGGAGGAAAAAGTCTTTCTTGCGGTCTTGTCGGATCAAACCACTGGAATGGCCTCCGCAAAGCCCGGACCTCAACCCCTTCGAGAATTTGTGGGCGATTCTAGATGCCAGGGTTGACAAAAATGGTTTCACCAACAAATTCAACTATTTTGAAGCTCTGAAGAGCGCCTTGGAAGAGCTTGATCCACAGCAACTATAGAACCTGGCGGAGAGCATGCCGAAGCGCCTGCAGCTGGTCCTGAAGGCCAAAAGAGGGCACATAAATTATTAAAAGGCTTTTCTCGTACTTAAATGTATCTTCCCGGGAGCCAACATGAAACGGGCAACACTTCTCCCATATAAATGAAACACTAATTTCGGCATAGCTCGAGAACTAACCAAGCAAATGGAACCAAATCTGTCATGTAGCAGTTATTGCAGGCAAGAAATGATTGAATGGTAATTTGAGACCCCTCCGCACTCTGGAAGGGGGGGGGGGGCTCCCATACAAATGAAACACAATTATTTGCAAAATTCGAGAACAAATCAAGCATATGGAATCAAATTTGGCATGTTGAGGCCAATTTTGTAGGCAAGAAATGTTTCTATGGTGGTTTGAGACCCCCCTACCTCTGTAAGGGGGGGGCTCTCATACAAATAGAATACAAATTTCAATCAAACATGAGAATGGTTCAGGTAACGCAAACACAAAATGTGCATTTCTCGGGTGAGAAGTATGTTCTGATAAAAGTTTGAACCCCTTCTTAGGCTAGAAAAAAAAACTCAATCCGAAAACCAACCATAAACGTGCCAGTTCTATTGAATTTTCATTCATTTAATAGCAAGCGTAGCAGTGCCCGCATCGGGTTCTTCTAGTACTTTAGAAAAATTGGGATCTTTGGGAAGTGCAATTAGGAAAACAACTTCAGAGAACCGTCATTTACTGATCATCCTAAAAAAGACAGTGGGAAAAGTACAGATTAGAAATTGACATCTTTCTTTCCGGTTTTCTTGGACAGCAGGACATCATCATGTGCTATATTTACTCAAGAAACCACAAAAAGAGGCAATATTCAACCGGGCAGCAGGTTTTGAGGACCGTGATAGGGAATACCCAATTTTCAACCTTTTTATATTCAGATTAGTATGAGAGCAAAAATGGGTCATTTTGAAGCACATAATTGAATTTTCTACACTAAAAGCATAACGTTTACGGTTTTAGCATTCAATGTAATACAAAAATTTAAAAAAATTGCCGATCTAATGGTGTACACCGAAGAAAAAACAACTAAATTTTCATTGTGATGTGAATATCACAGCATGTGAAATTGTATTTAATTCCACACGAAGCAGTAACATGCTTGAAATAGTTCTAACAAAAATGAGTTTTCGCATACAACATTATCGACCATGTATGGAATTTCCCAAAACTTGACAAGATTTATAACATACATTAATTGTTATGTTATATAATCTCCGTGCGAGGAGTAACGATTATGATGTAGAAGGAGATGTTCGCTCATCACCATGAGGCACCAAGAGTGAACAACAATGTTTTTGGCTAGAATGAAAGATATGAAGAGAAAGTTTTGATAGTTCCGCTAGTGTGCGGCAGGATTGGAAATGTAACAGATGTTTTTTTTTTATGAAAATTGAGCGAAAAGGGCATGTATACGGTGGTACTCGAACCAACGACATTTTTGCCTAACATCCCACTGCGGGGTAGGTTAAAGCACGGACTAAGTCCGCCACTTCAACAGGCAAAAATGTCCGGTTGGAAGACGCTCATGTACCACTGTGGCTTGTATAGTTATTCTAGCGATCTATTGTGTGCACTCTGTTTACTATTTCAGTCGGTGCGAATCAAAACAAACCCAAAAATAAAAGGAGAGAGTTCCTCTCCCATGTGCGCATCAAAAAACATTGTTGTTCACTCTTGGTGCCTCATGGTGATGAGCGAACATCTCCTTCTACATCAAGATTTATAATTTACATGTGTGTTTTGTGACGCTTCATTTATGTGCATGATATTGAACAGAAATTCACACTACTTATTTGAGCTGTGTATGAATAAGATAATTCTGTTTAGCCGAAGGAGACTTACCTTACCTTACCAATCAGACTAAGGCTGGTGTGGCCTCTGATGTACACAGAAGTTGTCTCCATTCTATTCGGTCCATGGCTGTCACTCGCCAGCCTCGTCGCCTTCTACTTGATCAATCCACCTTGCTCGTTGCGCGCCTCTTCTTCTTGTACCTGTCGGTTCGTTTTCGAGAACCATTTTCACAGGGCTGTCGTCCGACATTTTTACGACGAATGAGACTTATAAGCGTTCAAAAAATATAGAAGGGTCGCGGAAGAAAAGTACATGTTCAGTAAAATATGTAAACAAACTCGGTGGTTATCCTATACAAAAATCCAACATGACTGTAAAGCGAATATTTTCGCCCTTTTATAGTCCGTATGATTTTAGCATGGTATATATAAATATTTTTTATTTTTGTCATTCCAGACCAAGCCTAGATTTGTTTAATGTTGTTGTGAGAATTGGACGGGTATTATAAAATGCTTCCACCCGTCGTTCAGTTGTATGTATAATGTGTTCAATTTTTACAACCACTGGTTAAAGACGGTGACCTGATTCCAGCGATATCTGGTTCAAATTTTCTAGAAAGATCTCAATAATGAATCCTAGAGAGTTACCGGCCAAACACAATGATAACGGAAACGGAACGGAAAACGGCAATTTCGACAGTTGCTGAAAATGACTTCGATATGTCCAATTAAAAACGGCTTGAATCTAGCTTGTTTTCTTTCCGACAAGCAGAAATACTCAGATCGGGCTTTGCCGTTTTCCGTTGCCGCTATCATTGTGTTTGGGCCATTAGAGCTGTTTAGTGGAATACCAGTAACTAGAAATGAGAGATCGCAGCAAGCTCTGCCTCCGATCGGTTTGGTTTTCGTGTGCTGTCACGTTTTTGAGCTAAACGTACTAAACAGTAATTTGGTAAAATCTTTTGATGGCGGACGAAGGGTTGGTGCGGTGCAAGTGTCCAGAATCAAATTCGGGTTTCCGGAAGTGAAGTGCCCTTGTCCTGTGCTATAACGTCAAACCGGATCTATTGGAGATGACTCAACCTTCGTGGATGATAATTGAACAAAGAACGGAAAAATAATGGAAGTACCGCAAAATGGTCGTGCTGAAGAAGCCGTCATCGTCATATAGAGTTCTGTTGCGGGATAGTGCAATTGAACAATTTGTGGCCCAAAGTTGGAAGTACTGAGCCGTGAGTGTGATTCATCTCGAACCTGCTTCCCGATTGAAAAGATCGCAGCTCAGCAACTTCAACACATCGCTAATCATGCTCGGCGGAAGTTCCGGAAGTTCATCGATCCCACAACCGCCTCCCCGAAGAAAAGCTCGCTCGGTGGGCAGTTCACTCGTTGCTGGCTCTGGCCTCAGCTACCCCGAGGAGCTCGTTGATTAATGCTCAACACAAAAAAAAGGGAACTAGCTTTTTCACATCACGAAACATTGAGCGGCAAAGATGACTCCCAAAACCCTACGAGGGCGTATGCCGGATGCAATCAACCAAACCTCGAATACACCATAGGATCACTACAAGCTTTGGATAGTAATTGGGTGAGATCCTACCATTATATATATATATATATATATACATATATATATATATATATATATATATATTATATATATATATATATATATATATATATATATATATATATATATATATATATATATATATATATATATATATATATATATATATATATATATATATATATATATATATATATATATATGTATATAATATATATATGTGTGTGTGTGTGTATGTGAATGTATGTATGCATATACATATGGTTGCATATATACATATAGTTACAAATATTTCTAATTTCTTTTAAATTTCGCTTGACATAACTTGGAGCGTATGGTACGGTATGTCCTTCCTCTCCTGTAGATTCACAAAATGCGTTGTGATTGAATTCTATTCATTTGAATCCAGCTCATTTTACAGAATCATCTTTTGCGATTAATGCAACGCAGTAGGCCTGGCCACTTCGGGCCACTTCGACGCTTGTATCATGTCTTTGAGACGATGGCGGAAACGTACAGCAGACTTAAGTTTAAAGCTGGTAGGATTGGGCTTGTGATTAATGCGTCAAAAACAAAATACATGAAGGGAAGAGGCTCACGAGAAGACTAAGATCGAATAAAGTTCGCCGAACCACAAAGTTGACCATCTACAAGACATTAATTAGACTGGTAGTTCTCTACGGCCATGAAACATGGACATTGCTAGTGGAGGACTAACGCGCTCTTGGAGTCTTTCAACGGAAGGTGCTGCGTCCCATCTACGGTAGAGTGCAGATGGAAGACGGAACGTGGAGGAGGCGAATGAACCACGAATTGCACCAGTTGCTGGGAGAACCTCCCATCGTACACATCGCATAAATCGGTCGACTACGATGGGCTGGGCATATCGTAAGAATGTCGGACGACAGCCCTGTGAAAATGGTTCTCGAAAACGAACCGACAGGCACAAGAAGAAGAGGCACGCAACGAGCAAGGTGGATCGATTAAGTAGAAGGCGACCTGCGGACCCTCCGCAGACAGCGAGACTGGCGAGTGACAGCCATGGACCGAATAGAATGGAGACAACTTCTGTGTACAGCAGAGGCCACGCCGGCCTTAGTCTGATTGGTAAGGTAAGGTAAACACTACAAAATGTCATGCAAATGTTTATCCCCTGAGACAGACACATGCAAGCGTCCTTTAGCACATAAGAATGAGTTAAAAGAGATGAAAAAGTAAATGTGTTTTATATCTAACGTCGAATTACGTGTGTTTCAGTTCCAGGAGTCATAATTTTACACGAAATCTTTGTCTACGTTCCCCGACATTTTACAAACAGGAATCACGTCTCGTGTAAAATTTTATAATTTCGAAGTGTGTAGTCAAACTGACACATTTCGCCATCTCGCAGGGACGTTTCTGCTTGCAAGGTGCGCTCGACTTCGAGGGGTTCCTCGACACCAACCAATAAACAATAAACAATCAATTGAACTTCGTTGCTTCGATTTGTTGATGTTACTATACTTCCCAAAAAATGCAAATACAATTCCATCTATTGAGTGATTATACAATCAAATTCTCAAAAAGTTTCAATCAATCCCGCAAGAACGCATTTCTCTTATGCGGATGCACGAGTAGTAATAAACTTTGACGTTGTTATTGAGATGTAGAAGAAGATGTTTGCTCATCACCATGAGGCACCAAGACAGTAATGTTTGATATAATGAAAGATATGAAGAGAAATTGTTAAAAGTTCAATGTACGGCAGGTTGAAAATTGAATAGAAGTATTGAAAATTGAGCGAAGGGCTTGGATATAGCGGCACTCGAACCAAAGACGTTAGTTTTGCCTTACATCCTTACATATACACTGCGGTGTAGGGTAAGGCACGGAAGAATCCGCCACTCTGACAGGCAAAAGTAATGTCTTTGGTTCGAGTACCGCTACACAGATAAAAAGAAACATTGAATTTTCTGCGTTATCTAATGCACATAAAGGGAATGCTAGATTTGCCAGAAAATAAAGGGATATTTCATGTAAATTAAAGCCAGATAACGCCTGAATCCAGCCTGTTGTATGAAAGATTGCCAATATTGTTGTATGGAACATGAAAAGTTGCAAACAATTTCGTTGTTTACGTCTCCTTTAGCTTGGATCTAAACGAGAGGATATTTTACACGCTTGTTAAATTTAATTATTTTTTTCTGTGTATATCCAAGCCCTTCGCTCAATTTTCAATACTTCTATTCAATTTTCAACCGTACATTGACGGAACATTCAACACATTCTCTTCATATCTGTCATTCTAGCAAACATTCCGGTCCACTTTTGGTGCCTCATGGTGATGAGCGAACATCTCCTTCTGCATCATAATCGTTACTCCACGCACGGAGAATACAAAACATAACAATTATGGTTGTTGTTAAGACCATTTTTGTTACACATGTATGCAATTAGATTTACCGATACAAATAGGCAATCAGTGATTTTTGAAAAGCAATTGCAAAGCCTTCATCCTTGAGAAAACAAAAACCTAAAAAATTTAATTAAAAAAAGTGGCTGTATTACAATATATTATAGATGGTAAAATAATGTATTTCTAAGTTTTGCTAAAAGACAATTTTCCAAATATGAAGTGAAGTAAATTTCAAGACACGAGAACAACGCTTTCAAAGTATAAAATATGATTGATTTAAGTTAATTCAACATCAGTAGCAAATTACTATGATTGCAACCTTTTGTGGGTTCAACTCACAATAGTACCAACTTGCCTTTATACGAAAAATCAACCCCACCAGTACATTACCCGTTAATTCCAACAGCCCGCATCATCGCGCTAAGCACTGAATTACGCATACCGTCATTTTCCATCATCTACTTTGCCGATACCCTTAAAGTTAACCCTTTGGTTCCTGCGGGACGGACGATGCGATCAATTTATAAATTCAAGCGTGCATCTCGAGCAAGCCGATCCACACGAGGACATGCTCGTATCATTACTTATTTTTTATCTCCTCTCTCTCTCTAAGTAGCTTTCGGCATCCGGCTAATACATGCTATCTTAGAGTTGTCAAAGCTACTGACACACGCCGTAGCAGAGCGCGCGCAGGAAGAAGAGGTGCCTCAAACCCTTCGGCTCTTATTAGGACTTTGGTCGGCACATCAAGATTTGTTTCGGCTTCGCGCCTCTCGATGGTTTTCAAGCCAAACCAATTCACTTTCGTGGCCGGGCCAATATTTTATGTATGTTGGCCGTCTGCCAACGTCTAGTCGTTTCGTAAATATCGCCGACTGGCAGCCCTCACTGTCTCTCCACCATGCCGCAGCACGCGTAGCCTGATTCTACATATATGCTTATGCTATGCGGTTTTATGTAGATATCTGCCTTGAAGCGAGAGCGTTTGTAAATTTAGCGCAGAACGGAGACTTGTGGTTGCAAAAAAAAAATGCATAAAAAAGTTTAACAACATCAATGTATCCGCCACCCTCTCTGGGATTTATTTCGACTTGTGTTTCTTCCTTACCGGGCTGGAGGATGGACCAAAACGGAACAGAGGGAGTGGGAAATCGTTACAATAAACGGCAGCTCAGCAACATCGAAACGTTCTCGTTTGTGCGACATCTAAAACGGCAACCGACTAACTGGCTAGCAGGGAAATCGTCAACCCTTTCGAATCTGGCATTTCAAACCGGCTAGGGCAAAGCATAGTCAGTAATCGCAAGAAACTGTTGACATTCGGTTCCAAAAGGGACAATCCTTTACCGATTTCTCCAGACTGGTGAACGAGCTGCCGCGCCAGTGGACCGGTTTAACTTGGTGCTGGTGACGAACGGTAACGCGGCTAAAGATTACATGGTTGTCGTCGCAAATATCCATTACGAGGACGCGAATATTGAGAATCCCTGCCAGCAGCACTCGATCTCCATCCCAGACCCATGCGAATGGAGATGCGTATGAAAATGTGAATCAGAATCCATGCCCGTATGCCTACCGACTCACTCACCGCTGCGTTTGATCCTGCATACGGCCATCATTATCGCAACCGATTTTCTGCGCAATGTTGTCCGGTACCTACCAAACACTGACTTATGCTTCGGAGAATGTCAAGAACGGCAGCTCGTTCAGATAAAGTGCATCACGGATCTCTTCAAGAACTGAATACCGACCGCGACAGAGAATGTACCTATGGAGACTGCACTTGAATTTATCGTATCGCTTCCCGATATAAATATTTGTTACTTTAGTTTTATTATATTTTGCGGAGAGCCTGACCGTAAATTAAGCGTATTGATCCGGAAAAAAGACTGAATTGACTATTAAATTGGAAAATATTAAGCATAAGTGCAGCAACGAATATTAAAATTACGTGTAAATCATTGTTATTACATCTATGTAAATAGATAGTATATAACATGTGACTATTTTCTGTTCATCTAGGAAGCATTACTCGGTTTATAAAATCAATTAGGCAAAATTTAGATCATTCGAATATCGTGGAGATGATCTATGAAGTCATGGTCCATAGCAGCACACTTGATGCAAGGGGGTAAAATAACTTCAAAACGACATAATTTAGTCTCAATCAAATTTCTGTAACCAATTATGTCGGTTTTGTGTTGCTTGAGGTGCCTTAAAAGTTAAAGAAATTTAGAATAACGGAGGAGCGAACAACTATAGATTATTTAATAATGTCTCAATTGCATCGCCACGAATCGGTTATCCTGTTCGGTTCGACTCAAATATGACGTAGATTTTTTAACCGTGCATTTAAACAACTCAAACACCTCTCATTTTGTAGGTGTATGCGTACGAAGTGTTGGCTCTAGGGATGCCAATGTTCCAGTTTAAACTGGATTCTTCCAGTTTTTTTTTACCTGATCCAGGCAAAAAGTTAAATCTACAAATCGTCCAGTTTTTCTAACTTTTGTCCAGTTTTCTCCAGTTTTTTTTTCTAAAGAACCATGTTTTCTAGATTGATAATCACCTTTTCATTGTTGAACTTTTTTTTAAGAATGTGGAAAGATTCCTATTCCCTTGAAAAACTGCTATTTGTAGTGTTTTTTTTTTCTCCTTTTAATGGCCCAGACCTGTTTGGTCAATTTTAGCCAAGTGTTAAGTGAAATTAATACTTAAAACGACGGTTGTATTTCTGAGAGCATTTTTACAGTTTACTTTTTAGAGAGCAGTAGAAACTTTCGTCTTATCCCACAGAATTTGTTACATTCTAAAGAAAATGAGTCAGGTTTTTTTGCACATTACAAGTACTACAAGTATCTGATCTGATCAAGTTCCATTTTTCTAACGTGTCCTTTGTAGCCGTGTGAAAGGTTCTAATTCTTCCAATAGCAATCGTTTCTACGCCCAAAAGTTAAAAAGGTGGTAAAAAATGCAATTGCAGTTTTGCCATCATATCTTGAGAAATCCGCATGATTCAGAAAACGCAATTTTACCCAACATGATCCAGAAAGCGTTTTATGGTATAAACGAAGCCATGCAAGTGTGTGCAAGCGTTTGGCAGCACACAGATTCCTCGAAACAAATTTATCGCTGAGTGCTAAGTGCCTCAACAGTCGAAGCAACCGTTGGGTCTTCGTTCATCCGTCAACAACTTTTCAATATGGGTGAGACAATATCACAGAATGCCGCAACGCCATTAGCCACTAATGCAACATCTCAATTAGGGTGAATCCGCTTTTGTAAACAATGGCTTTCGTAGCAATTTTCTCTTGATCAAAAAATTACAAATACAAATTAAGCACTCTTTAAGCACGATGAGCTTTATTTCTGTCCGCTGATATATTAAATTTGAAGGAATGGTGTTCAACTTCCGACAAATTAGCAGACAAAGTGTTTGTTTACAAAAGTAGATTCACCCTAATCAAATGTTGGCGCTAAAGTGTTTTATTTTTATTCTCCTCGTCATCCACTCCGATACGCCTCTATTCAAGTTTGCCCTTCTTTATGAAATGAATGCAAGTGTGTGTGTGAGAGACACTTGCTTCATTACTGTATCGCCGAGTGCCTCGACAAAAGCAAAGTGTAGGGCTTTTATTCAACTATTTTCATCTTGTTAAAGTTGCTGAATGGTTACTATCTAGAGCCATGACGTAGGCAGCCTCGGTCCGAATCTTGGTTGCGTATCGTGATCATTTTTTGTGAGCCATTGAATTTCCGGACTCCAATCTTATACTCAACACTAATTCACTGCACAACTTCACTCACATATTAAATTTTTCAAAGCGAATTGATGTGTTGCCTTTTTGCCCACGACCAATTTTGAATTTTTTCCTCCAAGTTACGATCTATTACGAGAAATGAAACAAAATTATGCGAACTTGCATTACAATCTTGCATTTTTATTTTGGCTGTATAGTGGACAAATTTAATTCATAGTACCAAGGTTCCAATTTATTTTGATTAATTATTTTGCAATCCTGTTTTCCTTTGCCTTCAGGTAACTCAAATTATGCTGTTTTCCATTCTGACATTAATTCAGTTTTGAAGTTTATGAAACAGTCACCTACCATAAGAGGATGGTTCTCCTGTGTTGGTCTTGAAATACCTTATTTGACTGCAGCATCAGCTCTATCATTTCCTGATAGAGTTATGTGACCTGGAATCCACTGTATGACTAACTCTTGGAAGTTGTTATAATAAATCAAAGAAAAAAGTTTTCCTGTAGGGTAGCTATCATAAATCTTATTATTCAGTAATTTGAGGCAGCAACTCTGCAAATCAGTAATATATTTGATAGCTTCTATTATCTCGACTAATTAAGCGTTCATATCAGAAAAACGGGAGTTAGTCGATAACTAAATGCTGTTTTATTTTTACTATTGTAAAATCCAAATCCTTCAAAATTATTTAAGTAGGTGTTTTGCATAAGATTTAGTGTTATTACTTTTTATATTGAAATGGGAGTCTTGTTTTTATTCAAATTTGGTATGTAAGGACAAATATTGATTTTTTTTTAATTGTTTGGGTCGAAATCAAGAGAGGAATTATTTTTACCGTTCATTGACAATTCGCATATTATTGATAATTATATTTCATATTATTCTGACAATAACTCTTATAGTTGATAACTATAAGTTATTAATATCCTATAGTATATATACAGTTTCAATCATATGTCACATGGTGAAAGCCTAACATACTTTAGGCTGAATATGTGGTTATATTCGCATTATTTTCGCTCTATTTTATGACGAAATGTTTGTATATAATCTAGTATATAAGAAATCTTAAAACGACAATGTGGTATATAGTAATCATCTCTGTTAGTGTAAAGAATTTATAGTTAAAACAATATATTTTACATAAAACATATAGATTGAAACATGCGGCAAAAGGTTTTTTCATTTTGCGGGCATTTTCTTTATTTTTGTTAGGATCCAGTTTTTTCCAGTTTTTTTGTTGTTGCATTCTTCCATTTGATTCAAAAAAAAATTGGCAACCCTGGTTGGCTCTATTTTGTTTTTCCCATTTTGTAATCAGTTGTCAAAGTGGCGTTGAAGCAAGAAGCAGCGTATCAAAGTTTTGCACGCGTATAAGCAAAATCTAAATTATTCCCTTGCCGACTTGACAAAATCTCTTAATATTGCCAAATCAAGCGTGATGAATGTTATAAAAGTGTTCGGAGAACGTCTGACGACTGCCAAAAAGCCAGGATCATGAGGAAACCAAAACCAGGAAGCCGCACTGACCAGAATAATAGTGGCCAGCATTTTCAAACGCAATCCCAACCTTTCCATCAGAGATATCGGAAACGAATTGGGACAGTCCCACACAACAGCGTAAAGAGCAAATAAACGAGTCGGACTGTCAACATATAAGGTCAACATATAAGGACACCCAATCGAGATGTTAACTAAAACACAACAGCCAAAGGAAGAGCGCGTACATGAGTTTATTGAACAAGTTTAATTGCGTCGTACTGAACGATGAAACATGCGTCAAGGCTGATTTCAAGCAACCCCCAGGTCGAGTTTTATACGGCTACCGAAAAAGGAAAGGTTCAAGACAAGTTTAAGCAGAAACTAACGTCAAAGTTTCAGAAAAAATATTTGGTTTGGCTGGCGATTTGCACCTGCGGGCTAAAAGGCGAAAGTTTCGTGACAATTGGCACTGCCAATAAAGGCATTTATGTAAAGCTTTTCTTGAAGAAACATAGTTGTTCCGTGCTGTTTTTGCAAGATCTCACTTCATCCCACTTAGCTCAGGAGCGGTATACCGCCAATAGTATGCAAATCGTACCCAAGGATAAAAACCCTATAAACTCGCCTGAACTGCCCCATTCAAAAATATTGGGCAATCGTAACGAGAAACATCGAGAGAAATAAAAATACAGTTGGAAGTAAAAAACGGTTTAAGGCTAATTGGAGTTCATAAAAGGTACAAAACTTGATGAAAGGCGTGCAAAGTAAAACCCGACAGTTCGCATTGCGCAAATCGTAAGCATAATCAAACAGTTTTCTTGTGTTTTGTAGACGATGAACTTCAAAAATAAAGATTGATTATTTATAGAATAAACTAATCATTGTGCACTTATACATGTCGGATCAGTTTTGAACGTTCCATCCTTATGACCCGGAAATCCGTTTTTCCCGGGCTGTGGTCCGGGACGGAGATACTATTTAGGAATATCAGTTGAATTTCTGGGAATGGGTGTCACAATCTTTGGAAAAATTCCTGAATTTGTTTTTTTTGTGGAACTTGTCGTACATAATCATCTCTAAAAAAACATAAAAAAAACCTCTATCTTTTCAAAAACAAAACGTGAATCATGTAGGCCCAAACTTACAACGATGCAAATGCAAATAGCATAAAAAAAATTGTGAAGGGATGCTATAATAAAAAATAATAAAGGTTGTACGGAATCAAATTGCACCACTTTTAAATGGCTGTAACTTTTTACCCGTTGGGTATTTTGGGTAGAATAAGTTCAATGTGTATTTGTTTACGCTGTGTAAGTTTCACAAGCAGATGTGCAATTGCGGCGCAAAGAAATTTTGCGCACGTATCTCGAAAATCCGGATCTTTCTCATCGTGCCAACAGCAGGAAGCTGGGAATGGTACATTCTACGGTGTCTCGTGTTTTAAATCGGCACCACGAACGTTTGACCATCGATCGGAAAGAAAAAAGTGGCAAAAATGGGTCTCCGTATAGTGTTAAGGATCACAAGCGGTTAGATCAAGCTTTCAAGAGGAATCCCAACAGTTCAGTTCGAGATGTGGCGAAGAAACTGAATCTTACCAAAATCGTTGGTGCAAGATGCGAAAAAACGTGAAGGACTACACACGTACAAAGTCCAAAAGGCGCCTAATCGCGATGAACGGCAGAATACGGTAGGTAAAACACGTGCACGGAAGCTCTACACCCAGATGTTGACGAAACCACATTGCCTCGTGATGGATGATGAGACGTATGTAAAAGCAGACTTCCGGCAGCTTCCGGGGCTCCAATTTTTCACTGCTCATCATAAATTCGATGTCCCTGAGGACGTTAGAAAGCAGAAGATGACTAAATTTGCCAAAAATATATGATTTGGCAAGCAATTTGCTCGTGTGAAAAGCAGAGCCCCCCATTCGTGACAACTGGAACGGTCAATGGGCAGGTGAGCCTAAAGGAATGCCTCCAAAAGCGTCTACTTCCTCTTCTGAGGTCAGATATTGATCCTACAATTTTCTGGCCGGATTAAGCCTCGTGCCATTACTCGAAAAAGGTTTTGGAGTGGTACAAGGCTAAGGAGGTCAATTTCGTGCCAAGGCATCTCAGCCCCCCGAACGCACCGGAACTGCAGCCAATTGAAATTACTGGGCCATTCGTTCTCGTACTGTGTGTACATAGACAGCATACTGCTATTCACTCAGACAGTGTACATCATACAGTCTACTGTAAGACGTCTCCATCAGCATGGAGAAAAATTGCGCTAAATGCTTATTACCAGCATGGATTCTGTTGTCTGCCGTGGTTACTTTGGTTACGTGTTTCATATGACTTGTTCTGGAGTGACACGCACCCTTATGAACTGCTTCACGATGCATGGGAAAACCTGTATTGGATGTGTGACAATTGTGCCGACTTGTTTGAAAATTCTCATCTACGAGCCATAACGAACCATGCGAATAACAAATCACCCTTGACTTCGCTATGTAATGCAATTGAAAAATTTCAAACAGAAATAAAGAAGATTTCTTCCAAACCTGCATTGACATTGCAATCTCCAGCAATCAACAAATGGCCAATAAACGGCCTCGTGGAACGGACTTAGCGGCACGAACACTTCCTGAGTGTCAATCCGGATCGAAGCAGATTAGCCAAAATTTGGTTTCTGTGCCTGTCAGGGAAAATCCAGCTAACAAATTCTGGCTCTATATGTCTCGTCTTAGACCTGATGTGCCGAATGAGCCAATTTCGGCTATGGTTAAAGCTAATTTAGGAACTGAAGATGATCCTGAGGTGGTAAAACTGGTGGGAAAAGGTACAGACACCAGCAACATGTCCTAAGTTTCGTGCAAAATTGGTCTCGATCCAGCTTTGCAGAGTAATGCACTTGACCCCTCGACATGGCCAAAGGGTATAATGTTCCGGCAGTTCGAGGACTACAGTTCGCAAAAATTTCGGAGACTCTCAGTTACGCATCCAAGTCCATCACCAATTGCACTCGCCGTAGCAACGAATTTATTCAAAATCATGTGGAACTCAACAGCACTTTGGGAGACCCTCAGCCACCCAGCCAAGTCGCGCTTACTATTAGTTCCTGCCTACGTAATCGTCCTGGCCCTTCGGTTGTAGCTGGTGATGGGATCTCCCGACAATCTATCTCAAGCAAGTATGCACGTCCAAGTATCGTCCATCTGCCTGATTTCTTCTCACGTTACAGCTGCACTGCGATACGTACAACTCTACCTCGAGCCCCCCGCCTCAGTCGAGCCATATCTGCCAGCGGTCGTCAGTCGTCCCGGCCCTGTGTGCGGGTGTGGTGACAGGGTCTTCCAACCCACCATTAATGACAAATAAGCTGTCTTTTCGAACAATTCCAGCTTTTCGTTCGTTGGTCGAAATCGAATAAAATCAAACGAAGTCGATGAAATCTGGATTTTTACCAGAATGTACGTGGTGTAAGAACAAAAAATTGATGAACTGTTTCTCGCCACCAACGACTGCAATTATGATGTCATCATCTTCACCGAGACGGGTCTAGCTGACTTCATCGACTCTCTCCAGGTTTTTGGTACCTCTTACAATGTGTACCGTTGTGAGCGCAGTGAAAAGAATAGCAATAAGACTTTGCTAGGGGGTGTTCCCGTTGCTGTTGCCGAAAAGTACCCTAGCTCGATGTTTGAATTCACGAATGGACAAAATTTGAAGCAAGTATGTATGCGTTTCGTGTACTATCAAGGGCCAAAAACTGTTGTTACTCGCGGTCTACATTCCACCAGACCATAGCCAGCATGTATCAACCAATGATGCACATATTGCTTCCGCTCAAGAGCTTTGTAACAAAGGATCATCCAATGACTTGGTTCTGGTTTGTGGAGATTACAACCAACCACGACTATCTTGGGCGAGAGGAGATGATGGGCTTCGCTATGACAACTCTTCTCCACTGCGTACCGCAGCTGCTAGCCTGGTCGATTGTTTCGAGTTACTAAACATGTCGCAAGCTAATCAAAATCGCAACTATCTGGATAGAGTTCTTGACCTGGTGTACTGTCCTTCTGCGAATGTTATCAACATACCCTTTGCTAGCCGTTGATCCTAACCATCCTCCATTGGATATCTCCGTGCCTATTCCTCGCATGTGCGCTACTGTTCCTACACGATGTGAAGCAAGACGTTTGAACTACCGCCGGCTTGATTTTGATTCACTAACTGAATTTCTGTCCAATGTGGGCTGGACAGAACTGCTCAATATACGAGATGTTGACGATATGACACAGCGCTTCTGTAACATCTTGTGCAGATGGCTCAATGAAAACCTCCCTAGGACTCGGTCACCTGTTAAGCCACCTTGGAGCAACCCAGAACTGCGTAGGTTGAAACGTGAGCGAAATGCTAAACAGAGGTTACTACGAAAGCAACGTTCCTTCAACAACCAACAGGCTTTCATACTTGCAAGTGACGCATACCGGCTAGTGAATGCTAGTCTGTATAAATCACATGTTATGCGTGTACAATTTGGCTTGCGTAGAGATCCAAAAAGTTTCTGGAGTTTTGTGAATTCTAAGAGGAAACTAAAAAGCTCGTATTCACCTGGGTGGTGTACCGGCTGTTATCTTCTGTCGCTGTGCTGCTTCCTTATCGACTCCACATGGCCACATCTTCAACAAATCATTTGAGCACCAGAAGTTCCCCGCTGTGTGGAAACAATCTTTTATGTTCCTCATATTCAAGAAAGGAGATAAAAAAAATTTAAGAGCTACAGACGAAATACCAGTCTATCTGCGGGATCGAAGCTTTTCGAAATAGTCGTTAATAATGTCATTCTTGGCCGTACCAAACAATACATTTCAGACAATCAACATGGATTTATGCCAGGCCGCTGTGCAGCCAATTGAAAAGTACTGGGTCATCATGAAGCAGGCACTTTGGAAGCATCTTAAGAAAGTGAAATCGGAGGAAAATATGAAGAAAATAAAAGGATTGCCACCCAAAAAAAAAAAGTTGGTTCAAATGTTGTACAGGACCTTATGAGTAGTGTAAAGAAAAAGGTTCGTGCATTTGGATATGGCATTGAAGTGAATAAAACAAACATGAGAAAATATTCATAACATGTAGTTTTTTACTCCCTGGAAGTTTGAAGATGACTGGTTGAACGGGCGAATTTTGCCGAATATTTGTGTGTGTCGCAATTCGATTCCGTACACCCTTTAATAACATTTTTATTTGTAATGTCTGCATGTCTGCTAATCCTGCTGCAATTGTAGACTAGCTTGCATTATCATAGCCACAAGGGAAGAAAACAATTCAAAATTACAATACAGTACTTGGGAATTCCATCGATGATCTGAAATTACATACCGTACAATGAATACTTCCATTTTTCGTGGTAGGGTAAGATTTCTGTATGCTACCTCACCGGGGTCGCGCTGCCTCAACCATTGGATGCCAGGACAGATGCTGTTGGAGACGTCCTTGGCGGACAGACACTCTGCACGCATCTCCTCAATCTAGCTGAAGTCAAAAGGACAACAGTGTCCAGGCTGCTTTGTCATCTCTTGTGGGGACACACGCTCCATCCCAGTTGTCTACTCACCATTTAGCAGCCCTTGATACATCGCTTAAATATTACATCCAAAATCTGTAAGACACACTTTTATTTTTATAATTTAATTGAAAAATTGGTCATTGTCATTGTATCACGAAGATAAATTAACGAGAAAGTGCATGTGGTCCACCCACTTCGCATTTTTATTGGCAGCAATCTCGTGATGTGGATGTTAAATAGGTCTGAAAAAAGACAATTTTACTTGCTCCATCAAACATTTCGATTCATTATAAATTATGTAAATTTCATTATTCACAAGATATTCTGAAATGCGGTTAAAATATTGTATGGAAAACGCACACCGCCAATAGTATCGTTCATGAAATAGAAAAAAAAATAGATGACTTTAAAATATCCTTTTTTATTTGCCACCTAACCGCCCACAATGGAAATGGTAATGTTGTAACAGTGGTCTTAACATATCATTTCAAGTCACGCTGGAGTATTTAATAATGCTTCCTGTGCATACTGTATATTGCATGCGGATCCAATTCCCCGACGTTGCGTTCCAGTGAATATGTTAAGCTTTCCTGGGTTTTCTGGGATTCTTCGGAGCATTCCAAACGATACTTTAGTATGCTAAAGAAGCGGCGCGCTCTGTTTGTTTTCTATGTTCTTTTTTCCTGGGCTGCCGTTTGATAATGTCCCCACGTTTCGAAGTCACCAATCTGGGAGGAACAAGCAAAAGACAAAACCTCAAATTCGGATTATAATTTTCGATAGCGCTGCAATCGATTCGCGCTTACGGTGCGCCTTTTATTTTTTTTGTTCTCGATATGCAGTCTGAGTGAGCATGTATGCAGATCTTGGACCTTTTTTCTGTGCTACGCTTGTTTGTGTTTTCGTTGTGATCGACTTTCCAGCATGCTCCTTATGTTGATTCTTTTTTTTTTATTATTGAAATTTTACTTTTCAAAGTTCCGACCACTTGAAAATGCGCCTCCTCATGTGCCCCATGCGTAAGATTTGCAACCTTCGGTTGCATCAAGATGATATCTACTTATTGAAACATTGTTGCCAGAGTCTGCTATTTTTCAGGAAAGTTTCATGAGTTCTACGACATGCTCCAGCTATTGATCGTGGCCGAATTCAAGAACAGTAATTCTTGTGCAAATTTTAATTTTAAAACATAATCGTAGATCTTCAGAAATACTTACCCTGTTTTTGGATAATGGCCACACTGTCCAAATATTCTCGGAAATTCTTACCAGTAGGGTGACTATCGCTATCGGCTTCAGTATTTTGTTCAGCTCCGACAATCTGCCAACCCAAAATCGACTCCAATAAATCGTTCCACACCGAACCCTATCTATGTGGAGCAGAAAGGGCAATGTTATTTTTTGTAGCCGCTCAACTTCATTCTGATTTTTTATCGACTGCTTGTGGTGACTTCGGATTTGGCTTTTTTATGTTTTGTCCCCCCGAAGAACAACCCATTCAGCAGCAAAGCTGCATCGGAAGTCCGCGTGTGGAAATTATGCTACCTTCTTATGCTGCTTTCACTGCTGCCAACAGCATGGTAGGGTTCGATTTTTTTTTGTCTGTTCTACGCTGGCTTCTGGAGCAATGTTTTATGCATGAGACCGATATAAACATTAATAAGTGTCAAAGTTTTTATTTCTTTTATACCTTTTTCGCGTTTTTTGTTGCGATTTGCCGTTTGATTCTTTTTTTTGTTCGCTAGCTTAGCCAGACCTGTCAATGTTGGTATTTTGTGGCATTGTTTTTGTTCCGTTTCGTATGGTGTTTTATTCAGCAGCAAAGGATTACAACCATTCTGTTTTCCAGTTAGCTTTGTCGATTTGATCCGCAAGGAATGGCAGAGGTTGACATCTTTCGCGATAATGAAGCCGTGATAACTCAAGTGCTACTGCTGCAACGGTGAGTAAATCTTAGCCAGCATTGATTTTCCCGCACTTTGAAATATGAAACCAGATCATGAGCGCACAAATCTTACAATCTAAGCCCAGCACGCGGTGGCTATAACTTTTCTAATTAGCGTTCATTTTCAAACACACCGGCATCCGACAAAGACCTGGCGCCTCCATCTGCGCTCCGTTTGAAGCATTTTTATTAACAAACAACATTGACGATGGTACCAGCGTCGAACCTGCACCTTATGGCTGATCTTATGGCAAAATCGGCACTTTAGTCGTACCCATTACTCTTTGGAAAATTTCCTTTAATATGTAAGGAAACTTTTTCATGCACGTTATAAAGCCTCGTTCAAATTTGAAAAATTGCCGTAATGAGTGCATATATGTACATTTGTACCACCAAGCCGGGTTGCATCGGCAACTATAACAAAGATTTAATGACCTCTGAGGCGGCACACGGTGAGGCGGTAGGTTAAGCGTAATCTGTGATTTCTTGAAACAACAGCCATGGTTAATGCATAGACCGTCGCTAGTGGGGTGCTGAAGCATGTGTTATGTATGTAGGATCATTAACTTTTGCTCCGAATGGTAGCACTTATTATTATTATTGTGAAATGGTCTAAAGGTGTCCGTAAGAAACAATTCATAAAACAACCTTCTGAAGACCAGAATTTTCACGTACAGAACAGTACGGTTATTTAATTTTATCATGCCATTTATTTTTAGACCTTTTTGATGCTTTGAGTCAACCTAATTATAAAAAAAAACAAATGAAGCACGAATTTCGAAACAAACAAGATAAGGAATGATGAAATTAATCAGCAGCAGATAATTTCCCATCAAGATTAGAGGCTCTACGAATGGACAGTAATTTCATACTAGAACGAATAAATGAAGAGAAATTATTGATAGATCCGTTAGAGTACGGCAGGCTGTGAAATTGAAAGATACAAGTTGAAAACGAGCGGTAGTATGCGATCGAGCACACATACTACCGTTCAAATGTCCCTTCTGCTCGTTTCCAACTTGCATCTTCCAATTTCACAGCCTGCCGTTCTCTAACGGAACTATCAATACTTTGCTGCTGACAAATTTCATCACAGATCGTTAATCCCCGCATTGGGAGAATACTGAAAACAACAATCAAAGTGAAGATGAAGAAGTAAATCGGATGGAGAGTGATAAATTGCTCCAAAAACTTCATACGATTCCCGGCCCAGCCGAGAAAAGCTTGAAAAAAACTTTACTTGCCGCACAATATACGAATTCAAGCATTGTCGTTGACATCGAAAGCCCTGAGTTGATATGTTGCTTAACATTCAATTTTGTTCTTGGCATCATTCTATTTAAAGCTGAAAACAAATGTTAGTGTCGAAAATAGTTTCGCGCACAAGCCGAAAAGTAAAAAGCTTTTTTGAAATAAAGTAATAGCAACGCAGAAAAATTCGCGAACAAGTGCTCTGCCGCCTGTGAGGCTACCCTAGTAACACAATTGTTGCAGTACGGTTTATGAAACCTCAATGTAGCTCAGTTATGTCACAATCAAGTCACTGCAACCAATTATTACTGATTTGTGTTGTTTTGGTATCATGAAGTCACATTGTGTAGATGATATCCTCGTCAGCGTGGATACCGAAGAGCAAGCTATCCAGTTGGAAAAGTTAAGCATGTTCACGGGCATGGCTTTGAAATTCAAAATTGGGTTAGCAACTCGAGGAAAGTACTACCAGTGCTTCAAGGGGTGGACAACGATGAGAAATGCTTGAACCTATCTCAGGAGCAGGCAACAAAAATGGTGATGATGATGGTCCCACCACTTACCCCTACAAAGGGTTGAGCTAGACGATTTATCTATTAGATAATTTATTTCAAAGCAATTCAACCACTTATGCAAAAAAAAAACAAACAGATGTAAACTTCTTCAAAAAAAATTCATTTGCTTTACAGCGATATAATTGTGAAAAGCTATTGATTTTTTTTTTAATTCATTTATTTGTTCAGGCTCAATCGAATCAACTTTACAGAGCCAAGTTTTCATGTTTATATACATCAGTTATCTTACAACTAAGGTTAAGGGGATAGAACCGATTACTCGTCTCGAGGTTAATAGGAATAACAATTTTAAGGATTGGAAAATTGGGGTGGACATTTTGAACAAAGCATAAGGAACAATGGTTTTCTTATATCTAGAACTCAAATTACAATTTATTAATTGAACGTTTTTACAGGGCTCGTAGCGAGTCACTTTTTAGTGACTTAGTCACTATTTTGATGCTAGTCACTAAAAAGTCACTATTGACATAAAAAAGTCACTAAAGTCACTATTTTACTTAAAATGGTCACTAAAGTCACTATTTTCGTTCCTCCTTTGTTGAACAAGAAAAATCAAAACGATAAAAAAAAATTTCTGGCAACCAATTACGCTAACTCCGATAGTAAACACTAAATTGCGTATTTTTTAACCAACGTGTAGATCTGACAGTACAACAATCTATATCGCTTTCTCTTTCATCCGCGCTTTTGAAAACTTCTCTTTCTAACCTGAAAAACAACTATAGCCATCGATTTCGTGTGGTGTCTTGGGTGCGTGCAGAACGTTGAAAAGTTTGCTGCGTCGAAATTTGCAATTTTCCGCGTCGTGCCGAATTTGTAGTTTGTGCCGAATTTGTAGTCCTAGTCCGTGTCAAATTTATAGTCCGTATCGTATTTGGATTCCGTTCCGTTTTTATAATAACCCAGAACTATTCTGCTGGATCGCCGTCGTCGCAACACAGGAATTGAGCTGAATATTCTGCTGTGCGTTTCGTGTGGAGCCCCGGTCTACGATCACTGTTAATGTGGTTATGTTCCAAGTCCGGTGACTATCTGGTCATTCTTAGGTTGAGGTAAATGAATAATAAATCAAATGTGTTGAAGCATACATGTAGTAATTGGAACATAAATTATTTCAGCCATCTCTGTGTGAAACCAGCGTCGAGCTTTTGTTCCGGTTCGCAGAATTATTGAATTCCGGTAAGGTAAGCATGCTTTGCTATAACCAGTACAATGATTCCCTGTAACCTCAAAACTACCTGCACAATTTATATAAAATTCTAAATTTTGTTTGTATTCAAAATTAATTATCTTCATTCAAACAAAATACAGTTTTAAGCCTCAACATTAGAAATTTATTCCTATTGAACAAGTAGATTTGAGGTTAAATAATCGCCACTAGTAATAGTGGAAGTAGTTGGGATAAAATATTTGAATAATGTGATTACTTTTCCAATTGACTGAGAAACCAATTTAAACAATTATTTTTCACAAATATGTTGATCCTTTACACTTATAGTCCAATAGTGGGGGACCCGCCACTTGTGGATGTTCCCTAAAGCATCAATGGAATGCACCTCTATATTGTATGTTCGGAAGTAAGTTAGAAAACCTCTACTACCGAAAATGGATTTTGCTCGAATCTAGGCAAAATACCTAACTTCGGAAGTAGTGCGCTCTACAGCGCATCATCATGCGATTTGAGCGCCCCACTTCCGAAGTTAGGTATTTTGCCTAGATTCGAAGCAAAATCCATTTTCGGTAGTAGAGACTTTCTAATTTACTTCCGAACATACAATATATAGTCAAATTTATCAATTGCTTCCCTATACGAACCGTGTAGTCATATTAATTCTTTAATTTCATTAATCTTTTTATTTTTTTTTCGGAATTAAAAACCAATATTCCTCGATGAATTAAAAAAGGGTACTTTAAAAATTTCTTTTGAAAACCAGTGTATTGAGTCAAATCTATACGACTACTAACGCAATCAATTATGAATCATAATTTACTACGTTCAGAAATCATAACATACATATTCAGTTGAGGCAAATAAAGTTAAGGTTTGCAGTTTTTATTATGTAAGAGTGAAATATCTATTGAATGACACATTAACTATACAAAAGAAGTTATCAATTAAATTAAATTATTAGGAATAATAGCTACTTATTTTACTACCTAATACCTCCACTATTGGTACCGGACGCTTCGCACAATACTTATTAATATAAATATTATATTTTTTCTGAAAACTTATAGTCATTTTCTTTGTAGATCACCATGGGCAAATGCCAGTTCCGCCTCGAATGGTTAAAGAAAACCGACTCCAATGACTGCGCTGTTTCTGAATGGGCCCGTAAGCATAGTGAAACAGAAGCGTTTTGTACATTGTGTAACAAAACGTTCACAATAAATAAAGGCTTCCAAGCGATCGATCAACATTCGAATACCACAAAACATAAGGAGGCGTGGATGCTTCTTAACGGCTCAGATCAACTGAGAATTTGTGTTGTACCTGAATCTGATCGCACTAGGGCCGGACCTGCAGAAAATATCTCGGCCAAACCAGCGGTTGGGAAGTTGCGGATGTTGAGCACACGAGATGCAGCAGCTAATGCCGAACTCATATGGGTCCTGAAATGCATCGCATCTGATTTTCCTGCCGTTTCCTGTGATGGTATCCGAGATACATTCAATGCAATGTTTCCCAACGCAGTTCCCAGCGATTTTTCGCTGAGCCAAACCAAAGTTCGGTATCTGGTATCCGATGCATTAGCGCCGCATTTTCGAGCAACACAGCTGAACGAAGCCCGCGATTGTCTTCTTACGTTGTGTTATGATGAGACAACGAATTCTGCAGGGCGGAAGGAACTACAAACGATCATCCGATATTGGTCCGAACAGAAGTCGCAGATTGTGTCAGCTCATTTGCAAACATTTTTCATCGGTTCGGCTACAGCTGAAGACATTCTACAGAAACTGAATGCAGCACTGCATAATGCTGGCATACCGAGGAAGAATCTTTTGATGCTTGGTAAGTTCGCTTCTATGCGGGGCATTTATTTCTAAATAATTAAACACAAATCATTGTTAAATATTTGACGTAATTGCAAAGACATGACTTTGAATAGGGAAGATATTTTTTAAAAATGCGTGGATCATAACTTGATAGAATTTACGCTTGAGATGGTTGGGGGTGTATGTGACAAAATTGAAGTTTCGAGAAAATGGGCTTCAAAAGTAAGAAATTTTTTTTCCATACAAATTATATGGGACTACTGAAAATAGATTTTTCTAGGAATTCTTCAAATTTTTCTATCAGCCGTAGAAAAAAAATCTAAAAATAGCGGAAAGATGCTCGGATGTAGAAACCAAATTGTTTTTGCTGCTGCGTAGACTGCCACGGCCGTTAAAAATCACATTCCAAGTGCTAAAAATAGCATTAGAAAGCTTGATATCTATAGTACTTTTGGGATATTTAACTTAATATCGACCAAGATGTCACTTACACCCCTTTGCTTAAGGGCCCCTCACTAATTAGATAAATTTCTCTTTTTTGAGACAATCATACCTTTTGGAACATAATTATACTGCTCACAAATTACCTTACTCAACATATCTTATCAACTTCTATTACAGGCAGTGACGGACCCAACGTGAACAAGAAGATTGAACGGCTAATGAATGATCAACTGCTTGACGAACGAAAAAAGTCGCTGTTGAATATTGGAACTTGTAATATTCACACGCTTCACAACGCCTTCCAAAAAGGTATCGAAGAGTTGGGGACCTACGCATCGGAACTTATCATTGCCGTATATTACTTTTTCAAAGGATGGCCGTTAAGGTTAGAAGATTTTGAGAAAGTGCAGGCTGAACTGAGATTGCCCACTAACAGTTTCATCAAACACGTTTCCTCTCGGTGGTTGACGTTGGAAGAATCAGCGAATAGAATCATTCAACAATGGCCGGCATTGGTGAAATATTTTACCAGCTTCGTTCCTAAGAAACGCGCTGCGTTAACAAAAACACCATCCTATGGCAGGATAATGAAATTTTTGAACAACCCGACCATGAAAGCTGAAGTACTGTTCGTAGCATCAAGTGCACGCATCTTCACCAGGTTTACTGGTAAGTAATACCTATCTTAATAAATCTAGTTGTCGATAAAATCAAGGATCGGATTCAGATCCATGTGAAACATCATCTCAATCTAATAAATCATTCAATACAAAATGGTAAATTTGTTGAATAGAAACAGTGTAAAGGGTTTTTACGTAAATAACTAAAAGGTATTCGATATTATATACTATTTATTCCATTAAATGGGTTCTTTAAATATGCCTCCTAGGGGCACGTAATGTCGTGACATGCGGACCGGTGCGTCGGATTTAAAGTACAAGCATTGTACTTAATGTAATTAATCTCGTAATTAATGAACTTTAAAGTTGGACTGAAAGTAATTAAAAATATTTTTCTGTACTGAACGTAATTAAAATACTGAAGATGTAATTTAAGGTACTGATAGTACAAATATTGGACTTTAATTACGAAATTACGACTGTAATTAATGTACTTAATAATAAGTACGGCGTAATTAAAGTACTGAAAGTTGTAATTAATGTAATTAATTTTTGCCTGCGTCGGATTTAAAGGTTATTGCGTGCCCCTCGTATGCCTCTTCGATGTCTGGTAACAAATCAAAACATTCGCCATATACCTATATTATATTCAAAAATATAATAAACTAATTTATTAATGCAATTAATGTAATAAATAACTAGATTCTTCCTCTTTCTGGCATTACATCCCGATTGGGACAGAGCCTGCTTCTCAGCTTAGTGTTCTATGTGCACTTCCACATTTTTATTCACCGAGAGCTTTCATTGCCAATTATACCATTTTCGCATTCGTATTTCGTGTGGCAAGCATGATAATACATTATGCCCAAGGAATCTAGAAAACTTTCAACACGACAATTTCTTGGACCAGACCGAGAATCGAACCCAGACACCTTCAGCATGGTCTTGCTTTGTAGACACGCATGTTTCCGCTGAGCTAAGGAAGGACCCTAAATATAGCTTGATTATATTTCTATTTCAACAAAAAATGCAGTTATAGCTGCGGGTCTCAAGTAAAACAATTGAATTTTAAAATCTGTTACAATGAGGCTTTCATTCGAGCAATACAAATAAATTGTTTTCTAATTACTTAATTACAAGTTGTTGTCACGGCAAACGTTGTATTTCATCAAATAAAATAAAATTAATGATTCAAAATTGATAAGCTAGTTGTCGAATTAGTTTGGAATATGTACTTCAGTGCATTTATTTTGATTGTTTTTTGTCTTTTCTTTCGGGTACGATTGCTGTGAAGTACTTGAAGTACTTGTTACTTGTTGTTTACAAGTCTGTTGTTTGTCCTAAATTTCTTGAGAGTAGGAGCCGTGCCGTATTTTTTTAAAGAAATTTATTAGATTTTTTTTATTTCTTTATTATAGTGACTTTCAGGAGGCTGGTTCGTCAATTTATTAGACGAATAACGGGAAAGCGGGGAAAATTTCTCAAGTAAATCCCGATAAGAAATTCCAAGGAATCAGGTATCCCCGAAAAAAAAGTGGATAGAAAAACAATTCACGAAGATATTTTTATGCACTATTTAGAAAAATTCTAGAAGATCTTAGCAAGATTTTTTTAAAATTGATAAATGAATATCGGCTTAGATTTCTAGAAAATTTTCAAAAAAGCTTCGGGTAAGAACTCAAAAACTTGTTTGCCAAGAAAACTTCGGAATAATCCACACCGAAATTCCCTAATGAATTGTATATACATTTCTTAGAGGAATCCCTTCTAAATTCTGAAATTTATTTATTCTTGTGTGAAATGAATTGAGTTTATAGTATTCATCCTAAGTTAATACCAAAACTTAATACTAGTTGACCCGACAAACGCCTCAAAAGAAAAAGCAATGGTGTTATTTTATAAAGTTTTGTATTTTTCTTTCCGATATTTTCATCAGTGAATGTTTCTGCACCGCACACTAGATCATTTGTTCTCTAGATCTAGCTTTCCTCTCAAATTTTTAACTTTTTAGCTTATTTTTTTATTTGCTTTTAGTTTATTTTTCCTATTATGTAAACACTGTAGAGGTTGCTGAAATATGGTTGTATAGGTGATGTGTTTTCATCGTAAACTGATTTTGTTTTGAAATGTGTACGATGACAGCAAGGATTTTCTATGCGAATGTTAAACGTTTTTCGATTTATTCGCAAAGTCGGCTCAAATCGATGCATCCATTCGCGCGGTAAATCGTGCAAAAGAATTCTAGGTGCATTGTTATTATATACTATAGATCCTTAAAAATATGGTACTCTAAAAACAATATGATGAGAAAAATATTGATAAGTAATAAAATCATTGAAGTAGGGTTATATTAGTCTCAAAGATTCAAAATGATTTCAGTGATTTGATATAATTACTATACATACCTTTACGTTTGAATTGATACAATTATATTTTACTTTTAAAATCCATAGTTCCGAAAACTTATACTACAACGAATCTATTTGTAGGTTTCTTCCAGAGAGAAGAACCACTTATCCATCTATTGTATTCTGAGCTCGAACGGTTAGTACGTACCATCGCCAGCAGAACCTGTAAGTCAGATGTATGGCCTGCCAATACATCACTTCCAGCGGATATTTTTGATAATATTGAGAACCTGCTGCCTTTCGAAAATGTTGTTGTTGGAGATGATGCAATGACCGAGCTGAAAACAATGAAGGATATTGACAAACTCAGCTTCTTGAACAAGGTCAGAAAACATTATGTTGCTGCTGGTAAGCACGTTATCAAAAAGTCTGGTTTACAGAATATGTTCATCAAATACTGCCAATGCCTCAATCCATCAGCACCCGACGTCAACCGAAGTTCGAAATATATCTTGCAAGTGGCCAAGTCCTTGCCGGTAGAAATTAACTACGATTTACTCGTCGACGAATGGAACCTTCTGAAGCTCGAGGTGGTAAGGGAGAAAGCGATATCGGCAGAATTGATGACTACTGGAACACATTTTTTGTTTTAAAAACAGCCGGTGGTGTACAGAAATATCCATTGGTCTCCAAGGTAGTCAAAGCGGCTTTGGCAGCTTCCCACGGCAACGCCGATGTTGAGCGAGGTTTCTCGGCATCCGGCAGGATCCTTACGGAAAATCGGGCTTCAATGTCTGAAAGGACATTGAATGCGTTCATGACGGTCAAATCCGCAATGCGAACGTTTGGAAAACAACCACATCTGGTTCCAATTTCAAAAGAACTGCTCATGATGGCGCATAAAGCTTACGCAAACTATAAGCAGTATTTGGAGGATGAGAGGCGGAAGAAAGCAGCTGAAGCGGATGAGAAATTGAAGGAGCAAGAGCGGAAGGACGCAGAGAAACAAACATTAAAGCAGATGAATAACCTGAAAGTATCTATTGAGAAAAAGAGGAGGAACTGAAGGAACTACGGAAAGAAGAGGAAAAGAAAAAGCAAACTGCTGATAGGTATGCTTACAACAACCAAGAGTAAACTTAAAATTGTGAATCTAAATAAAACAAATATTTTTTACAGATTGTTTGCAGAAGCCAACTGCCGCCTCAAAAAAGCGATTGAGAAACGTGACATGCAGGAGGTCGTGTTAGCTCAGGCAATGCTGGAGGGCGTTTCTACAGTGCGCAAGCAACAGGCCACACAGAAAAGGGCCGCGGATCATGCAGAAGATATTGTAGCGAAAAAGAAGGGTCGCCTAATTACCAGCTTTTTCAGCAAGAAAGCTGACAAATAGCAGAACAACATACTGATGGTCCCCATTCAGTATGTGGTCGAACTGGACGGCCAAAGGGGACCACAGCCTATGTCTGTCGACCAAATAAAGTTCATTTTAGTTGTCCATTTTAATATTCGGAAGTCTTTTTTATGGTCACTATTTAGTCACTATTGGGTCACTATTTGGTCACTATTTCTAAGATTTTAGTCACTAAAGTCACTATTATTTCCCTATAAGTCCGCTACGAGCCCTGTTTTTAATAAAAAAAAATCTCTCACTCACACACACACACACATACACACACACAACCACACACAACCACAATCACACACTGACGCACTGACCCTCACAAATTTAACCTAAACAAGTAAGTTAATCAAACTACAATCTAAGGCTAATGTTAGTCAAAAACACATAAATGAGTTTCATAAACTCGAGATCGCGTGCAGCAAAAATGTCTCGAATTGGTACATTGGGTTGTCTACCTCGAGCCCGAAGGGAATCATAAAGCTCAGATCTGACTCCACGATACTCAGGACAAAACCAAATAACGTTATCTGCGTCCTGGTAACCTTGTCCGCATTCACAGAGATTGCTGTGTCCCAGCTCAACACGGAACAAATGAGAGTTTAAAGAATAATGATTAGACATGAGGCGAGACATCACACGAATGAAGTCTCGACCCATATCCAATCCCCTGAACCATCATTTCTTAGGCACCTTAGGGGTTATAGAATGTATCCATCGCCTCAAACCTCTTTTATTCCATTTATACTGCCAGCTATCGAGTGATATCGGACGAAAAATATAGAAAAATTTGTTGAAGGCGATTTGTCAGTCATAAATATCGCCTCCACAGCGTCCACCCTCGCAAGCCAGTCCGTTTTCTCATGATAATATAAGAACGTGAAGATAAAGCACTTAGAAGACCTCGTATTTTCATAAGAAAATAAGAGGTGTGCTTTACCGGCCTCAAGGAGTGAATAGCCTCTATAGAACTAAAATTATCCGTGAAAATGAAGTATTGATCCGATGTAAGTGAGGCAACAGTTCCTAAGGAAAAATGAATTGCTGCCAATTCCACGACAAAAACAGAACAAGGTGCTTGAAGTTTGCGAGCGACGCTATAATTTTCATTGTATACACCAAAGCCAGCGGAGTCCTCTATGGTCTTTGATAGAGACTCCGTCAGTGAAAAACGTTTTGGTGGAATTAAAAAGCTATTGATGTCAACCACAAATGTTCGCAAGTATTCCCAGCGATCAGGAAATCCTATTACAATTCAAATCACAGATTCCCGTATAAGGACATTATCAAGAGACAATATCCGATCCTGCTCGCAACAGAGCCAATTCAGTTCCAACACTAATGGAGCCACCAGCTTAGTTTTGGGCTGACCAAGGATATCCCCATCCAGGGAAATCGAGAAAATTTCCAAACCGAAAAAATCTTGAACCGGCCCTAGTCAAACTTTTACTTTCAACCACAACAGAATTGGTAAGGAACTCCCCGACAATCAGCCAGACAACCCACTACTATTTCATGGTATCTTCTCAAGCATTTCTTTATACCTCTATGCAACGCGCGAGGCTCAAACTTTTGTAGACTTTTTTCTCTATTTATTTTTTTTAACTATCACAACATGGAACAAATTTCCATCATCATCACCGTGACGAACAAAATAGTTTGTAGCGTTGATAGAAGTGAGAAAAAAGTAATATAAAGAAAATATCCAACTCATTGTAATCCGTTGGTAAAGAACTTCGTCAAAATACAATCCTCATTTAAAAAAAGAAAAAGAAAAAAAAGCGTACAAGAAATAGTCCATACAAAATAATCCGATTTATAACAGTAAAACATCGTCAGTTACAATCTTCATAAATGATTTAAAAAAATTGCTTACTGATTAGCATACGTGTGAAATACATAGTCTTTTAAATTCTGAAAGTATTGGCTCACGATACATTAAACATCTTGGCATCGAATTGGAAACATTTATTTCTTTAAAATATAATGAGTTTTGTGAAGCACATGTCAAGAAATTCGGTGTTCTTATTTCATCCGCGTTTCTAGTATTATACCTATGAATATCACTTCCTCTTTCAATTCGATCACACAAATATCGAGGTAGTAATACATTAACAACCTACTTTAAAAATGAACACCATAGTCAAATATACAATACATTGCTTCAAAGATAACCATTGCAACGAGTCTAACATAAAAGTCGAGGAAGTGAATCTGTTACATCTTAAAATCAAACGTATTATTTTATTCTGCAAACGCTGTAGCCTCGGTATTTGTGTTTGATTGGCCAAACATAATATGGAAGAGCAAAAGTCCAAATAAAGAGAGATGATTGATTTGAATAGCTGTTTTTTACTGCAACTAGTTAAATTGTTTTTCAATCGGCATAGAATTCCATACTTCTTGGCAATTTTCTTGATGACATTGTCAATGTGAGCGTTGAACTTTAACTTTAAATCCATAATCACGCCAAAACATTCAATCTCCGAACGCGATCAATTGCCTCATCAATTTTAACAGAGACGTCTTCGATAACTCGATTCCCCGAAAGTACTATGTATTTAGTTCTACTTTTGTTCAATTTCAATTGCTAACATTTCAACCATCTTCTGAGAAAACGCAAATCTTCGTTCAAATGTGAAACGGCTTCATTTAAATCCTTAGCTGCAATGAATAACACTGTGTCATCTGCAAACAGATTAATGTCACAAAATCATAAAACACGTCGCATGTCATTAATATACACAATAAACGAAAGGGGCCCTAATACACTTCCCTGGGGCACTCCAAGGTCATTCTCCAAGGGACAAGAAATATAATCATTAAAAACAGTCTGTTGAGTTCCATCAGACAAATAGCTTTCAAACCATCTGTATGCAGTACTCGAAACTCCAAAGCGCTTTATTGTTTTCAACAACAAGGGCCTAGAAATCGTTTCAAAAGCGCATTTCAGATCCAAAAAAACAGCAACAATCGTACCCCACACCATAATGGAGCCACCTTCATGTATGACAGTTTTGCAGAGATGTGAATGTCTTAGCTTATCGTCGGGTTTTTGCCAAGTCCAGCGACGCTTTTTTTATCCGAAGAGCTCAAATTTGCTTTCATCAGACCACAAGATAAAATCCCAGAAGGCTGATCCCTTGTTGATATGGTTCTTTGCAAATTCGAGTCTCCTTTTCTTGTGTACTGCTCTCAGGAACGGCATGCAATTCTATAGAAGGCTTGTTAGCCCTGCTTATTTCAACCAACGGTTAGCAGTTCCGGTCAAAACGTCCAGATTCAGTGTTTCCTTGATTTCTCGGGCGGTTGCTAAAGGGTTTTTAGACACTTCTCTTTCAAACCTCTTGTCCGAATGCAGATAAGGGGTGATTCAAAAATGACGTCCACTCTTTAGGGGGGGGAGGGGGGTATCAAATTTGTGACAATATGTGACAGGGGGGGGGGGTTATAAAAATGTGACATCCAACAATTTTGCATTTGGTAATCTAAATTTATCAGCGTTAATACGAAAACAAAGGTGTCAAAAAGTTTGAGTGTAAATGAAAATACAAATTTAACTTAGTTGTGTTAGTGCAAATAATTATTTACTGTTGGCATACATGTTCTTATCGTCAATGAGCACGAACCGCACGAGCTGTGCTTCATTCTGAAACTTCGTCGAAGTTTGATTTTGTTGAAAATTCTATTGTGTTCATTTTTGGTTACGTTGAATTTTGATTTTATTCAAACGCTGGTCGATGCATTTTGTCCTGCATACCCGCTGCGCAATTAACAAGCCAACCGTGGTGTGTGAATACTGGCGAGATATAAACAACGAATCCTATTGTGAAGAACTTTTCAAATCGAAAATTAGCATTTTGAAAACGGAATCTTCGAAACCGAAAGAAACACTGAAGGTTTTTTTAAGCCAGCAGACCTTCTCTTGCGAATGGAGGGATTGTTAAAAAATGTTCCAAAAATACCACCCGATGAAGGAACTCCAGCCTTTCAGTTCTTCACAAGCTCCTCCGGATTCGGCCAAAATTTCCCTCTTATTTTGCATGTCCTAAATAGGATGCAATTTCCAAAGAATTTGAGCCTGCTGATTAGAGAGCGAAATGACATGCTTTCGGGTATACAGAAAAGACGCTGTCTGGCCTGATCAACTGCAAGAATGCGCTAAATATGGCCCTAGAGAAGAAGAAATCAAATCAACAACGTCAAAAGACAAGCAGATTGAACCGAAAGAAGATTCTTGAGGAAGAATTTGAAACAAACGCTCATCTTACCAAGCGTCTCAAGATGCGGCCTGATAAAGGACGATCTCCGATAGAGAGTAACCAAGCATATAGACTGTTCCAGAACGTATAAGCACACTGTCAAAATAACAAAAAAGTCATGTTTATTTTTAGTTTTAATAAGTTTATTTGTGTTTTATATGATATTTTACTCTCGTTGAATCAAAATATTTAATCATAGTCAAGACTCCTAACTTTTCCTCGAACATGACCCATTAGCTTCTACACAGTGGTACTTCTCACCATTTTGACCACTTTTGGCCAATGTTTTTTAAATGTTTGGATGTCGTCCGCTGGTTTTATAAATTTTCGAAGCTTTGCTTTGGCTTTTCTTTTCTTTCGGCACGAAACATAAATTTTGACTTTTGTACCATTCTAAAGTGTCCTTTGCGTAATGACATGACGCCAAATCAGGCCAAAATCGCTTCTGGAGACATTCCTTAAGGTTGAAGAAGTCGTAATCAATTTGGGCAATGATGATGATTGCCTGCTTCTTTTTCTTCTTCTTCATGTCAAAAAAATATGTTTAGACATTTTCGGTAATATATCATGACTTACCTTTTTCTAAGCACATTCACTGAGTAGAATTTATTTTTTTCTCAATATTTTAAGAACGTTTTACTATGCAAAACAGTATGAATTTACTTTAAACTGGTAGTTTTTAAAAACCTGGCTCGCTCACACAATACACCAATACAAACTCGCCATTTGCTTCTCAAACTAACACACTTATAAGGATCCATCACTTAATTTTTCCATAAATAATTCGTCTTGATTTCCGCATCTTCACAGCTTTTAAAGTGATTCAGAGCTCTCGTGCTGAATTTTTCTTTCTAAAAAAAATCACTTTTTGTTCCTTTAAGCACTTTTAAATTAGAAAACTGCTTCCGAAATTTCCAAACGAGAAACAATCCAGGCCACTGTATTGTCCATGTTGCAGAACAGCGCAACTCGTAAAATCACCCGCACCCCAAGTAAAACTTCACGATCCATTTGGTCGCATTGCATCTTCGAGATTCTCAACAATATAAGCCACATTTTCGACAGCACACACACTACGCTTCAAGCGAGCCACAGAATCATCGATCATCGACAGTTGCCAGATTTACATCTTGATATTTTTAACTGATGGGTTTTGGCATGCTCAAAAACTGAGATACATCTGTACATAACATGTTGTTTCAGATGTTTTTTTATGCCTTATGATATATTTATTGAGTTGGAAGCAAAATATTTGCAAATTTGCTATGTAACATAATCTACCATGAGCAACAATTTTGATTGAAATAATATTCGTCCCTTATCTGGCAACAATGCTCGTCAGCTGATATTTTCGTTCCGCCCAGTTTCCTCCTATCAATTTGTAAACAATCTGTGCACAGACCCGAGCGTAACTTTAACAAAAATTAAAATTAAATCCGGTGATTAGTAATGCCGCAGAAAAGGAAAGCACAACGCGCGGCGTTAATTCGTGAAGCAACGAAGCGGTTTGCGCAGGAACAGATGGACGGGAATTTTCAGGAAGAATATTCATCGCTGGATCGATATTCAAATGCTTTTTCAAATTTTTTACCAAACTTTCAACAGCTGAACGTTCGGTAATCCGATTTACCAGATTTCGGTGAAATTTTACAGTATTCCGGTATAAAAATTACCGGAACTTGTCCAATTTTACCGAAATCCGGTAAATCGGATTACCGAACTGTTCAGCTGTTGAATGTTTGGTAAAAAATTACCGAATACTGTAAAATTGTCTAAGTGTGTAGCAATCGGGATTAAACAAACCAATTGACATTATTTAAAATTTAAACATTGTCATTATCATTATTCTATAAAATATCATTCAGGATGTCGTGAATTATTCAATTCTTAAACAATTTTCTACATTCTGTCACGTACTATCGACAACTTCATAAAATACAGTTGAATGGTAATATAATTAAGCACATTTATAAAACCGAAATTTTCAGAAAGCATCACATAATCAAACACTGACTACTGATGGAGTAACTTGTTCCCCATCTGAGTGTATACTCTCTCCCGATAGCCCTCTTGAAGTGGGTGTCAGGGAAGTCAACGTTACATCTGCTTACCAGCAATATGAGCCCATGGCTATTTCAAACGGTACATGTGTTACGGAGCCTGGGTACTTCCCATCTCTCGAGAATTTTGTCGAATATGGAGTTGATGATGAGTCCATTACACAGCAAGAGGAGAATGATTATCCAACATTACAAAGCAGTTCAATTAACACGCATAAATATTCCGAGCTATCAGTACCTGAGTGGAAAGATATTGAAGGTCGGAGGATAGTAGATCTGAATTATGTATGCAAATGTCTTCTGCAAGCTCAAGCACATCATTCTATTTCTTGCCAAGGATTGTTATGCTTGTTGCAAGAAAATTATAAAACATGTTTCTCAACGATTTGGTTCAAATGTAATTTTTGCAATGAATTGTTCAAAGTAACATCAGAGAAACCCAACCCTAAAGGAATGTTGAGAAAAGCAATGGTTTGGGGAACGTTGTGCTCAGGTGGAACCTATACACACACTAGAGAACTCTTGGCATTTTGTGACATCCCTTTCATGGCTAAATCAACATTTGTGGCGGACGAAATGGCAATGGACAGTGTTCTGGAAACTGCAAAAGATGAGTCCCTAGCAAAAGCTATTGAGGAAGAAAAAGAAGCGTATCTGGCTGACGTTCGGAAAAATGGAATAGCCGTTAGTATAAATGAACCTGTAAAAACAAGTGTCTCATTCGATGGAAGTTGGGCCGCACGCAGCTATGGAAGTAGATATACTTCAGCATCGGGATGTGCCGCGATTGTGGCCGAAAAAACTCGAAAAATTTTGTATATTGGATGCCGCAATAAACGTTGCTCTATTTGTAACCGACAACAGAGCGTTAACCGATATGATGACAACGGAGAAAACAAAGATCACAAATGCTACAAAAACTATTCTGGGGCATCTGGAGGTATGGAGCCTGAGATAATAATTGATGGATTTAAAAACTTGCTTGATTCAAACCTCTGGATGACATCCATTACAACAGATGGAGATTCAACAACGGTTGCAAAAGTCAAGAATGCAATCAAATATGGACCATCTATCAAGCATCAGTTATGCTGCAATCACATCCTTAAAAACTGTGGCAAAAAGCTTCGAGAGGTACTACACCCAAACCCCAGTAGGAAAAATGGCCGAAATTCAATGTAGTGTTCTGCATTTCATAGAAGCAACGAATTTGGTTAACGAAAACTTGTGATTTTTATGTAATAATTCGTAAGAAATCGACATCTATTTCACGATTTTGTAGCTCCGTTTATTTGCTACTTTCATCTCACCTAAATAAATAAAGTAACAACTGATTTTAACATTTATCGGCTCACATATTTTGAGAAACTTTAACCAATTCATCGGGTTTTTAATAAGTAATTAATTTGGTTTCGATGCAGCCGAAATGTGTTAACTTTTTGATAATTTTCATACAGCTATTAAATCATTCTCATGCCCACCAGAAAAAACAAATGCGTTAAAGTCAGGAACAATAAGCTACACTAGCAGCATCAAGCGGTAGATAAAACTATTTCGATTCGATTCACAAGCCTTTTACATAAATATCATAAGTTTTAGCTAATCGAAGCCGTGGCATCCATGTGACACAGAATGTTTTGTTGGTTTTCAACCCTATATCACACTGTGGAACACTTTGGAATATCGCTAGTTCCTCAAATTCAATATGTAAATTTCAGATAAAATGCCCAAAAGAAGTTAGCAGTTTGATGACAACAAATATTGGGCGTATCACGTTGGGGATCCGTAGTGCAATAAAGCATTGCGCTGAGGATACAAACGGCTCCGATGTTTCTGGATTGTACGAGGACATTAGAAATGCTCCTCGTCATGTTTTCGGTGACCACAATGCTTGTCGCTTATATTTTTGTTCGAAAAAAGAGGCTGCTGAAGAGTGTTATGTGGACCATTTGAAGAGCCTTGGAGTATGGTCCAAAATCCAGAATATTGTCGACGCTGTAGCTGCAAAAGCCGATTCACTGAAGTATAATAAAACCAGCAATTTGTAAGCAACTATATATTTAATCTGGAACGCTAAATTTATAAACATAATTTTTTAGGGCTGAGAACATTTTTACAGGATTATGCAAGTACAATGTAGGAAAACGACTGAATTTGATGAGCCGTGGATCTTACCAGCGCCGTGTTTGGATTACCGCTCTTCAACATAATGAAGGATACAGCTGGCATAACAAATATATGCCCCCGTTTGCTGGGTGTGGCCCTGGCACTATGCTGAGCAAGTTTGTTGCTGACCGCGAACAATTGAAATTCGCACAAGAAAAAACCAAGCTTCGATCGAACTACTGCAGGAAGGCAGCCAAATCGACGCTTGAGGAAAGAGACTACGGAGAAGTAGCACTGGCTATAAATGAAACGATTGTTGATTTTGATAATGACATACCGGCAAAGATTCAAAGCTATTCTGTAAGAATTATTTCACAATATTCATGCTGGTTCAATTTTCAAATACATTACCACTTCAAATCTGTTTATAGTTCTATGTATTCTAACATGAAAAAAAAGAGTTGTAAGAAAATATCAGACCCACCTCCCTGATTTCATAAATTGTGCCACTTATATCGGTGTTCTTCCAGTCAACTGGTAGCTTATAACCATCACACGATCTATGAGCGTCTTACCGTATTTAAATCTTATAATTGAATGCCATGTTCGTAAATGATTAATTTTAATGTAAATCTTAAGACTTACCACGAAAACAACATCTCACATGTGACATGAAAACCCATTTATCGAAAAGCGATACGCAAGCAATTTCACTTCGTGAGTTAATAAAGTATACATTGCAGGACATTTCAATACTTCCCACGAAAACACATGGCTCAAATACGGGTGCACGTGTAGTGGTAAGCTTAAGATTAGATTTTGATTTTCATTTTCTCACACACATGTTCAAATAGATTTACCAATACAAGGACAATTCAATCATTGATTTCGAAAAATAATGACGAAGTCTTCAACCTTAACGTACTTCTGAGTGTTCATCGTCTCTGTTGCGATGTACGGACTAGATGTTTTACCTCACTCGCATATTGCCTGCCAAACCATAACCTTCTTACCGAATTTTTCGGTAAAAATGGCCTTCTCCGTTTTGGGGATGTCTTTGTCTTCGCTTACAGTATAGAATTGTGGTCCGGGAAGCGTTTTTTAATCTAGTTCCACATACGTTTCATCGTTCATTATTATACACCCAGAATTTCTACACAATAACGAATAGTAGAGTTTGCGGGCCCGTGGTTTCACGGACGCGGCCTGTTTTGGGTTCCTTTTGGGTTTTTTTCTGCTTTCCCAAGTCTTTCTTTGGCTCGCTTTTCGTTACTCGACGAGGTCTCTAGTTTTTTCGCAATATCCCGAACGGAAGTCGCTGGTTTTCGCTTGTAGGCATCCCTAGGACCGGATTTCTAATTCTCGCTTGTAGGCATCCCTAGGACCGGATTTCGATTCTAATCGCAGATCGTACCGCTCCGACGCTTACACCCTCTTCCTTGGCCAATTTTTTCAAAGAGATTCCACTCACAGTGCACCATTTGTGCACGATACTTTTCGTTGTTCCGGAGTAAGACCACGCATTTTAATAGGTAACACAAAACTGAGAACTTTTTGATGCTTTGTCATTAAGAAATGTGCAAACAAAAGGACGCAGCCAAAACCTGTTGAAATATTTTATTATATTCAAAATGACCGTTGAAATAAGGTGTGCATATACTTTCTGGAACAATGGTTAGTTGCTGAAGACGTTGGTCGATCTTGGTCAGCATGGAGCATCAGCTGGGCAGAGAGGTGACGTTGAGAATTTGGAGTAAGATGAACATCTATTAAAGCAACAATAGCATTGTTAAAAATAAATACGTACGCGAACAAACTTTTCAGTAAGCATATTCTATTTTGAAAGTAACAAAAATGAAATTTATGAACCTTTTACAAATATGCTAACTGTGATTTAAACTAACTCGAGAACTGATCGTCTTACGAAATTCTTGTGGTGGAAAGTGCTTTAAATTATCTCAGCAAGCAGACAAATTATGCAATTGCAAATTTTTAACACAAAAGTTTCTAGGGCTTAGGAAAATCGAAGAAAAACTATACCAAAATTGACCACAAAATTGAAATATTGATTTCTTGAAACCCATGTCAAGGTGGGAACATTTCTTGATCTCCAAATTGTATGGTTCTAAAAATCAAATTTTGCAATTAAAAACAATTATTTCTGTTGGAATATTTATGATTCCATTTCTTTTTCACTTTCTGATCAAATTCTTTTTCGGACTTATGAGTAATTTCAGGATTTTTCAAAACTTTTTTCTACGAGTCATGATGTTTTGCGCATCTTCTCTACAAGAAAAAATTATGTATATTTTCATATACTTTTCCATATCTCGAGAATGGATAAACATCCGATATCGATATATCAAAATTTTCAATAGCAAAAAGTTGGTTTTAATTTTTTCGCCATACAAACGGTGTTTTTCTGGGTGTTCCGAACAATTTCCCTGAACCGTGAAATAATGTTGTGTAAAATATCTTTCCAGACATTTTTTCTATTGATTAGAACATTTCAAGCACTTTTTACTACTCAATTTATGTTTTACAAAGTTTGCACTTAAACTTAAATTATTCACCTGAGCTGAAATGCGATCAGTCAATTGTGTTTAAACCAGATTTTGCCCGATTATGGGGTAACTTTTGCTCAAAAATCTGTTACTTATGCACAAAAGTGAGGAAAAAAACCGGTTTCTACATTAGACCCGGGGTTATCTCATAGATGTGTAAGTGCATTTTAGAGTGTGGTTCATGAGTTATGAATTTTTAAAATAAGTATTATTGGAAAAACTAAAAATGTTATAAACTCAACTAAAACTCCCCATTTCTTAAATTTTATCCATTGTAATCTAGTTAGTTCGATGGTTGTGAAGATGTTAATGTAAACCACTCATACCGATGTGATCTAGAGAGAAAGCTACGAATCAGCATATTTTAATAAAGCTTTTTTTTGGATCTTCAAAACCTATCGCACCTTTAATATTTGTCAAGAGTAATAAAAATATACATTTCTAATAGGCATTTCTGAATCAGAATCAGGCCAGGGTTTTTTACTACTTTTCAACAAAGATTATTTCAAACTCAAAACTGACATTTAAAAAAAGATACGTTTTTTGCAGAAGAAAACATGTCATACGATAAGTTTTGTCCATCTGTTACGAATATCTTGATTTATCCCTGCCAGTTATTTCCATCAAAACGCACTTCACCTATCCGTAGACAGAAGAACTTTACACATTTAATTATGTAAATGATTCAATTTGAACTAAAATACACGTTATTATTGAAATCGACAAAACCAATATGCATATATTCTTTTTTTCAGAAGTGTGGATGTCACAGGGGGGGGGGGGGGTAATCATATTTGTGACAAAGTGTGACAGAGGGGGGGGAGGGGGTTTAAAAACCTGAAATTTGATGGACGTCATTTTTGAATCACCCCTAAGCCTTCCTGTTTTCGGCATATTTTTTAACGAATCCAGAAGATTCAAATTTCACACAGATATTCCAAGCAGCACTTTTTGAAATTTTGAACGTTTCAGCCAGATTGGTGTAGGTTATTCCAGCGTTTCGGCCTTCAACTAATTTTACACAACCACATAGTAAACGGGAGGAAATTGCTTAGAGTATAGAGTATATAGACAGTACTCGGTTTAGAGTATAAAGACTGTCCACAATAAACTTCGGACACCAGAATAATAGCAGCAAAAAAAATTATACATAATTCAACAAAACTGATTGTTTATTGCACAATAACAGAGTTATATCTACATTAGAAACAGTTGATTAAGATAATCCTTCCTTCTGTAAAATTCTCGAACTTACTGTGGCCATCAGGTCCCGTACGGTATCCTCAGATACGCCCACCGTGACGATTCTCCATCTTCTCTTGCAATCATCTGTACCAGTGGCTTTCTTCTGAGTTTCAAAGAGTTTCTGCTTACCTAAAGCCCAGTACTTCTCTTTCTTTCTCGTACACATCCTTATTGATAGTGCCGGTAGAGACGAAACTTTTAGATTTTCGACCACAACTACATATGGCCTGCCAAATCAAATTCTTCTGTGGGCATTTGGACACCTTCTTTGTCCGGAAATACTCGGCCACGGCGTTCCTTTGCATTGCTGTATAAAAAGCCAGAGCGAAAGCTGTTTGATGTCTTCGAGTACGTATGTTTCGTCGTCCATTAAGATTCAAGAAAATGTCTGCGAAAAAATGATGAAAAGCTTCTCAGCATGACTTATTGCAGTGAAATTTTACTTTGTGATACGTGTTGGTTACCTTTTTCACTTTGTACGTCATCAGTATTTGCCTCTGCTTCACTTTTTCAAATAAACTAACGTTCGCATAAAAAAATGGACTTTTTTCGGTTGGTGATAAAAAAAAGCTAAGACAGATAATTGTTTTTGATTAATTTCCCATGGAAGTTAATTATTTGGGCTTACTTGCAAAAAAAATTCTACGCCCTTGCGAGCGGGTTTCCGGCAGTTGACTGGAACATTCGCCATGGCGGACGAAAACATGCGTGCAGGCATGTTTTTGAGTTCTTTCTTCGTTTTATTTATCAATTCCTCCTCAGTTTTTCCGACAAAATTGTTGGAGTAGGGCCGACGCCAGATCCGGCCAGAACACCGCATCATCGCCCTTATGGTATTTCTTGATGAACGACGCAACTACCGGCAGGCATTTCGTACTATAAATTTCCCAGTTCACGGGCAGTCCGCAGCGAAAGAAGACATCCCCTTCTCGTTGATTGTTAGCCACAGCAGCACCTTCTTGATGAACTTGATGTATGAAATGAACTTCACCTCGGAGCTCACTTCTTTCGTGGGGGAAGTAAAATACGAAGTGCCCTTCCAGTCGTTGCCATGCTGTGTGAGGTAGGTCTCGTCATCCATCACCACCGCCACGTCACGATTCGCCGGGAAAATCGAGTTGACCATCTTATTCAGCGTCATTGCCTGCAGCTCCGAATCCAGTGGACGCGACTTGACGCTTCCTGACATGTATGTTCATTTTTGCCAGGTACCTTTTCAGTGTTTGGCCGGTCGAACCGACCGCCTGGCCAAGCGCACGCAGCGATGTAGCCACTTTTCCCTCGGTCTTCCTCTTCAGCATCCTTTGGAGCTTCTTGATGCTCAGGGCCGTTGGCAACCGTGCTTTCTTTCGATGCTCTGATTGTTGTCTAATAGTGCCAAGATGTTGTAGATGCCAAAGTGCCGCACAATGTCCATTTTCGATGAGGCGGGGTGGCGTTCTTTGAACGACCACACTTCTGAACGGAGTTGCTTCACTATTTTTGCCATCACGGTTAGAGTTTGACCATAGAACCGTCAAATTTTGTCTGCTGACTCATGGGTTACTATGATTGTTGCTGCATAGTTTTATCAGTGCGGAAGAAGGTAAACCCATGAAAAACGACAATTTTTGTCTATTTTTTTTTATTGCAAACGTTATATTAACAATATATCTCACTTCTTTATTCACATATACATGTTAGACGACCCGTGTAGCGCTGCTTACAGAACCATCTGGTAATAACCTTTCAAAGTATACTCCTTATACTTATACTCTTTTTATGAATATTGTTTACACCGACAAACCGACATAAAACTCAATCTTCACTTTTGATCAAGCATCCATTACGACCGATTCAAATGTACAGCAATCCCATCTGTCAAAACCTATAGAAGTATTTTAATAATGTGTCCAGAATTGCTGAGACATGAACCTTCTTATCAAGTATGTTTGTGTCAGTAATATGATTTGAAAAGAAAATTAAGATATTTTCTATTGTCGGTGTTGTTCGTTCACACATAGAAAAATTTGATTGTCAACCATTATTGGGGACTAGGATGGCTAGGGCAAAATGATGGTATTCAACCGACTATAATCATGGTTAAAGTGACCATTCAAAATAGTGGATTCAACATATACTATAATGTCAGAATAGTCCTTGTAACCATGACCAATGATCAATGGTCGATAATGTGATGATGAAAAAATGTCTCCAACCATTTTCATAATAATTGTAACAATTTTATGCCATAGTCATCTTTAACAAAAAAAAGTTGAACATATTCAACTTTTGGCTAGCCAGTTGAATCTTTTGGCCTCGCTTTTGGCAACTTTTGGCAAGCCAGTTGAATCGTCTTACTTGCTTCCACTAAGTTGCCCCATTACACCAAACACCGCATTACAGTTAGATATGGTTAACCTGTTTAGATACTGAAATATAATGGGGATCAATATAATCCCTATAGAACCATAAGCATAACAGCAACGCAGCGTAGTTTAAGAATGCTTATCTCATTGAAAAATGAAGAAAATGGAAAATGTCAAATCGCAATCACAGCGATTTTTTAATTAGTTCCGCCAACATAAATCAAAAACATCATCAATTTTTCTACAAAAACCGTGAAAAACTAGCAACAAAAGAGCAGGTCGATATGTGTTTGTCCCAACCATTTGCCAACAATAAAATGTTGCGAAGGTAGTTATTTCTCCGCAGCTAAGATCAAAAAAATATTTTGATTTTTTTTTCAATGAGTGAATTGAGAATCATTTTCAGGCCAACATTTTATCTAATTGGATCCAAGTATCTCTACTTCGTAATATTTGAAAAGCATTGTATGGTAATAAAAAATAAAAATTACAAGCCGTTAATCTCATTTTGTTTCCAACAGATGATCTTTTCCCTATCCTGTTCAAGTTGCAGCAAACCATAGTTGCGTGCTGCTTTTGTCATGACATTCACAGCATGCAACAAGTCTGAGTTACGGCGACTTGTGCCGGAATCGTCTACTTACCCAGGTAACCAATAAGCATTAGCATATGCAATAAATTAACCCTAAATCTGCATTTCAGATGCTACAAGCGTTATATTAGCATTATATCAGCAACTTGAAAGCTATCGGTTGTAAAGCTGCATTTCAAATGCTATTTAAATGCTTGTAGACTGTAATAAGCATTTCGAATGCAAACTAGCATTAATGAAGCATTATCATAGCATTGCAGTAAAACAGCCGCAAATTGGACTAAAAGTGGCATTTATGTTGCATTTTCGGCGACTTAAGTGCTTGATAGGCTGCCATAAAGACGGTTTGGAACTGCTTATTGGTTACCTGGGTAGTTAGGGCCTTCGTTTAACAATTTGCGATTCGTTTCAATTTGCCTGTACTTTTGGAATATTACGGTAGGTTTAACAAAATCTGGTAAGCTTACATTGAGCGTGTGTATTAAGAGTTCAATAGTTGCCACGTTTGTCACTCATGGCGCCACAAGCGCAAAAAGGTCGCCTGAAAAAATGTGAAGTGACTTATACTGTTAATATATAATATTTTACTTTTTGTACGTATGATTTTGACTTTACAACTCTGCGAACCACATTAAGCACAGAAAGATTGGGATTTTTCTCAATGATGGCTACCACATTCTTGTCTATTTGTCGGGACCATACTTTTCGATTTGTTCCACTTCCAAACTTCCGATCCACAGTCAAGCGGTGGTCAAATGATTTGCAAACACAAAACATGCTACTTTTCGGAAGTTTTAGTTCATTAGCATGATCGCGTACCGATAAATTCGAATTTTGCTGCCATTGGTATTATGAATGTAAACATATTGTATCACTAAGTAAAGTTTAGAGTTTCAGCTGTCATATAAATGAAACGTTTCAGCGGTCCGTAAAATAATTCCAAATCTTCACTGAAAGAAAAGTGTCTGAAATTTAACGTGGACAGGCTTTAAACCAGTCCGTGCAATTACTTTTGTCGCACCAAACGTTGACTGCTGGAAAAACATTGTTCACTTTCTTGTGGAGGTATGTGTGTGTGTTCGGTTCGTTGTAGGTGTATGTGTTTGATGGATACAGTAGTTATCAAAATATAGTAAACTCTATTCTCATATCTATACCAATTTTTGTTCAGGAAACTGTCGTTATTGGAAGGCCAAGAAGGCTACTAACTTATGTCACTGAATGTAAACATATGAGCTTGCCTTCGATGCGCCATGGTTGACACACTTCCGATTTGAGTAAGAAATGTCCTTCAACCTTTGCCAACCTGTGCTAGGGCTGTAAGATATTTGCCACTTTTGCCCTTTGGCAACCACGCCACTCGTCACTTGACGTCGAGTTCCAACTATAGACTGTTCCGAAAAATATAAATGCACTTTATTTCTCAAATTATGAAGACCACACTGTGATTTTTACTATTTTATTCTCAAACATAATAAATAACAATGTTTTCTTTACATCTTCATTTCAATTTTCCGTAGGGTGTACGAGTTCTCTAACTTTATCCTTAACACTACTTTTAAGCTTTTGCACAGTGCTTTCTCTTACCATTATCACGACTTTTAACCAATCTTACTTAAATTTTTTAACACTATCCGCTGGTTCCGTGTGTTTTCTCAGCTTCACCTTCGTCAAAGCCCAGAAAGTTCGAAAGGGTGAATCTCTGGGCAGTTTGGTGGATCCATCTCATTTGGTACAAATACGACATTGTTCCTTATGGACCACTCTTATACATATTAAGAGTAATGGCAGGAAGCAACATCAGGCCAAAAGATTGTAGGCTTGTTATGCTGTTTGATCAAGATCAACATTTTTTGCAGACACTCCTTCGCGTAGATTTGACCCTTCGACAAGCAAAATATGTAGACAAGAATGTATTGCGTGACTGATAGAACGAAATGAAGTGAGCGAAAATTGTGCACTCTGAATATTTGTTTTACTCGTTGTTCACGACGGGTGTCAATTTTATCGAGCTCTGAAAATTAGTCGCCGAAAACCTTAGTTTTTTCGACACATCTCGGAGCTCGAAATAGTCCCTTAACTTTCTGTAGATTTTAGGGTCGGCGAGACCGGGTTTTCAACCCCGTCTCGGGAATCTACGAAAGAGCACTGTTTTTGATACTTTCGTAATGCTGTTGTAACTGCTGCGATGCTCACACCTTCTTCCTTATAAAGGAAGGTCAATTAATTATGTCACACAGTAAGGGGGGAGGGGGGAAGTTTGAGAAACGTTAAGATCCATACAAAAAAATTTGAAGGACCATACAAAAACATGACAAGGGGGGAGGTGTTTTAAAAAAGTCAATTTTTGCGTGACGTAACTAATGGACGTTCCCTAACTGGCAAAGACATACAACGTATAGCCATAGACTAACTCTAAGACCAGTAGGTCCCATACAAAAACGATTTTTTTCTTGGCTCAGTCAGTACTAGAACATCGTCCCAAGCTCGGTCCCAAGCTCAATAATGCACCCCTAATAATGAACTCACATGAACACACTCTCAAATACTCTGTCAAAATAACACAGCAAATCAAAACAAAGGCGCAAATATGTATAACAAGGTGCTGGCTTCAAGGTGTAATTCGGACCAAGGGGTTCTACAACAGTGAACCAATTTCAAATCGCTAGTTGCATATTGATTGTTGGTATAGCCATAGACTAACTCTAAGACCAGTAGGTCCCATACAAAAACGATTTTTTTCTTGGCTCAGTCAGTACTAGAACATCGTCCCAAGCTCGGTCCCAAGCTCAATAATGCACCCCTTATAATGAACTCACATGAACACACTCCAAATACTCTGTCAAAATAACACAGCAAATCAAAACAAAGGCGCAAATATGTATAACAAGGTGCTGGCTTCAAGGTGTAATTCGGACCAAGGGGTTCTACAACAGTGAACCAATTTCAAATCGCTAGTTACATATTGATTGTTGGTATAGCGTTGTACGAACTATCAACTTCTTTAATCCAGTACTTAAAAAAGTGGTACTAGACTAAAGGAGTACACGAGAACACAAACTTCCGTCGAAAAATTGAAAAAAAAATGACAACCTCAGTTTAATTTGGGTGTAAACAATAGGACGCAGCCAAAAGTTGGTTGAATACTGCACGAATATTGAATTAACGGTTAGTCATTAGTGTATTTATGATTATCGGAACACCATAAATGTATCTATTCACGGAGGACCGAAGGAAGAAAACAGGCGTTTACTCAAAGTCCGCTGATCCTGTAGGCAAATGTTTCTAAAGACATTTCCCCATCAGAACAGAACGTAAATCTTCGTTTAGAATTAATCCACTACCGGCGGTGACATACCACCCACGAAGTAGCGCGCGAATAACTTTCTGTTGTCATTGATTTTGTTCATGTACCTCCTTCCTAAAACAACCGAATAAAATCCCAGCCGCACTTCACTTTCCGACAAAAAAAATTGATTGATTTTCCCTCGTTGCCAACTGAACAGTCGGACATGGAGCTTCTTGGAGTTTGCGAAGGTTCGGCCTGCTGGCCTTCTCAAATGAACTTAATACAACAAACCATAGATGGATAGAACAGGCTGAAGCTCGAGAAATTTAGTGCGTTTTGAAGACGTTTTTGAGTACTAGTGAATAATTCTCTGTCAATTTAAATAGGTAGAAGAGTAAACAAAAATACAAAAACAAATTCTTCAGATTTGTGAACATGCTAAGAAAATATTCATAAAAGGATGATCTTTGCTTAGATTGCTGAGAATAGATAAATTACCCAAGTTTAACGATAGAACATTCTAATAGAGATTGTCATATAAATGATGCAACGGAATATTACTTACGGTTTCGAATAAGTGACAACATTTTGATTAATATCGAACGCGCTATTGCCATTTTGAGACGTTGTAAACGCCGCTGGGTAAATGTAGCACGTTCTTCAAAAACTAATTTTCGTCCTCTGTTGATTGAGATAATTGTGTCATTGCGATCATAAAATTACCATCTGCGACTTTCCATGTTTAAAAATCAACCTTCAAACGCATGGGAGAGAATCACACTGATTAGCGTCACTTTTCGGAAAGCGGTCAATTTTTACCGGTACGCAAACATCACTGACGACCGGAGCACATCGTCCTCACAGCAGCGGTAAGTACATAAACTTGTTGCAGATTACACGATGCATACATGTGTTATCGACGAACTCATGAGCTTTCAGGTTTTTACCCCGGCCACCGAAGCGCCGTTCAGTCCAAAACAGCTTCCAGATTCCAAATTAAGTATTTTTCGCTTATCAACTACGGCAGTGCGGATGAGCCGTACTAGAGTGCCTGTCCGAGATGCACTCTTGCGTCGTAAGAGCTTGCTGTTGATTGGAGGTTAGGTGGACGCAGTTTTTCTTCCCCGGGATGAAGCAGGAAATGCGTAGCGTAAGAACGAGGATGCTGACAAAGTCTGGAATGAGGTTTATTTTTTGTTGCTTAACGAGCGTACTCGTTGGCAATGATGATACTGAGGACCCGTGTGTGCTTACGTGTGGTTATCAGTGTAAAATTCTTTTTCTCGCTCATTGGAGGCCTGCGAGTACCGTCGCTTGTAGTCAACCAGTGGCCGTGGTTCATGTTTGGAACCTACTTTTGACTGCTTCCTTTATGAATTTTAAAACGCTAAAAAACAGATCTAAGTTTAAACTTTAATTTGATGTTAGCACGAAAACTTCAATTTGTTTCAGGAGATTTCGAAGGAATTAGAAGATAATAATACACTCAGGAAATTATCCGTACGATTTTCATAGGATCGGAACTATGAACCACAAAGCAAGATTCCAAGACTCATTCCATACGAAATCGTATGAAATGATTACTTTTACATTAAAGGGTGATACGGTCAAAATTTGGTCAAGGGAAAACGCGTGTAAATCGATGAAATCGTTTATTTAAAAAATCAAATTAAATTTCTTTTTCAAGTTCAATTAGTATAAAATTCAGGAAAAATATTCAGTTAGGCTTCCGCTTTTCCAAATCCGAATTGCCGGGCCTTACGCTTGACCCCTGCCATCAGATTTTGTACAGCCACCTTGTCCACCTTCTTCGCCGCAGAAAGCCAGTTTGCCTTGAACTGCTGCTCGTCCTTAGCAGTTTTTTTGGTCTTCTTTAGGTTCCACTTGACAATAGCCCAGTATTTCTTAATTGGGCGGAGCTCTGGCGTGTTGGGAGGGTTCTTGTCCTTGGGAACCACCTGCACGTTGTTGGCGGCGTACCACTCCATGGCCTTTTTACCGTAATGGCAAGATGCCAAATCCGGCTAAAACAGTACGGAACAACCGTGTTTCTTCAGGAAAGGCAGCAGACGTTTATTCAAACACTCTTTCACGTAAATTTCTTGGTTGACAGTCCCGGAAGCTATGAAAATGCTGCTTTTCAAGCCACAGGTACAGATGGCTTGCCAAACCAGATATTTCTTTGCGAACTTTGACAGTTTCGTGTGCTTGAAAATATCTGCTACCTTTCCCCTTCCTTTTGTCGTATAAAACTCCTGTCCCGGAAGCTGCTTGTAGTCGGCTTTGATGTAGGTTTCGTCGTCCATTACCACGCAGTCAAACTTCGTCAGCATCGTCGTGTACAGCCTCCGGGATCGCGCTTTGGCCGTCGTATTTTGTTTATTATCGCGATTTGGAGTCACTACCTTCTTGTAAGTCGATAGTCCGGCTCGTTTTTTGGCTCGATGCACGGTTGTAGACGATACACCCAGCTTATTTGCGGCATCTCGGAGAGATAGGTTAGGGTTTCGCTTGAAACTACCGGCAACTCTCTTTGTCGTCTCAGCGGCTTCCGGTTTTCGATTTCCCCCCGATCCAGACTTCCTGGCTGTCGACAAACGTTCCCCAAACACTTTAATTACATTTGTAACGGTTGATTTGGCAACTTTTAACGATTTTGCCAACTTTGCGTGCGAGTAGCTCGGATTTTCGCGATGCGCGAGCAAAATTTTGATACGCTGCTCTTTTTGCTTGGACGGCATTTTGACAACTGAAGAGTGAATTCCAAAATCAAAATAGGAGCAACATTCTACACACACACACCTTCAAAATGATGGGTGTTCAGGTTTTTTAAATGCAAAATTGAAAGAAATACGTCAAGTTGATATTGACCAAATTTTGACCGTATCGCTTTTTAGTCAAGAAAAACATGCCTCATATACATTTTTAATCGACATCACTTATCAAGCGTCTTTAGTCCCGTGACATTGAGGCTCGTTTCTGGATCCCAAGGTTCATGGTTCGAATCCCGATCGCAACTTTTTTCTGTGAGCAAAATTTTTATACGATCGCCCTATGAAATTCTTTCCATTAGAAAATCGTATGAAATTTGAAATAACAACTTGCGGCAAATTTCCATACGATATTGAATGAATGAGATAAATGAAAAAAAAAATTCTGCCGTGAAAAGATGATGACATAGCCGGGTTGACCGCCAACCGATTTAGTGTTAACCAATCAGCAAAGGCATCAATATGTTCTTGGGGAAAACTGCAGTTGGCGATTGAGCAAACACGCAGAAAAACTTTCAGGTCGTCTGTAAACGACAGGCGTAGTCCTCAGATAACATGAAGTAAAGAAGAAATACCAAAAGTCCCAGATGGCTACCCTGCGGTATCCTGGACGTGACTCAGAAACTTCAGATCAAATGTCACCTAAGGTAACTGTCAGTTGCCACCCTGTAAGATATGAACGAAGGATGTATACTACGTCAGGCATAACAGCTTTGTAGTTGTGGAAGTCCCAGCTGAAACCCCGTTTTGATCGGCACTTAAAAACTGCTTACAACGTGTAAAAAGTGAGTTCCTTATGACCAGTTCAAAAAGCATCGGTACAGAGCATTTCCAGCTAGAAACGTTAAAAAATATTCATTTTTCTCGACAGTTTCCAGTTTTAATGAAATTTGGGTCCATATGTAAGTTTCTACCCAATATGACATTTTTCATAACAAAAAATCGTAAAATTTCCTGGACTGATTTTCTATAAGGGCTTGTGTAGAATATGAATTTTATTTTTTCAAAACATGTTTACATGTAAACGATTATTCTGATCAAATTGTCGCCTGAGAAGAAGGTGTAGGTCATAAAATGTCCTGAAAGAAAAAAATACACTGAAACTAAACATATATAAATTTATGCTAAAAAAACAATAAACATCAATTTTTTCGAGAGCCCATCCCCGTCAAATATTTCATTTTTTTTAAACTTGAAGTTATATCCTAAAATCTGGTGACGATCTTTTTTTAAATTTTTTTTAAATTTTTATGGATTTTGTAATTTTTTTTATTTTTTAATACAATGGAGTCTGCCATTCATTTGAAATTAAGATAGGTATAAAGACAACAAAGTGCTATATATTGTGAAGTTCTTTACTTCGTCAATTTAATTTACCTTTCATAGCTTTTCAAGTTAAACAAGCAACACTTTTGATTGTTATTTTTGTATTCTCCCCAGCGCGGAAGTAACGATCTGATGAAGTTTTTCAGAAGCAGATATTACATCTCATAAAGCGCAGAGCGACAGTAAAATTACTGTCCGCTCTGCATGGAGATGTAATATCTGCTGAAAAACTTCATTAAACAAGCAAGTTTATTTTCAATGTATAATACTTTCAAGTGTCAAAACCTCTACCCAAATCGAAGAAGTGTGGTATAGCGACTAGAAACTTGACTGATGGTGTTATTGAAAAATGAAGATTTTTACGTTGTAAGATACCATTGTCCCCTAGTTTATCGTCTCCAACAAAAACCACCACCTTCGAATGATGAGGAAGTGCTTTCCACCAGTGATATGCAATCAACGAGACCTGTAGAAATGGAAAGTGAATCCATAGGCAGTACCATCCCATTCGTTATGTCTCTCGCCAATTTCAACGACGAAAATGAGAAGTGCATCCTACCCCCAGCATCAGCATCACGTCAGCTTCGGAAACAGCCATTTTAGAAAAAAATAGAAGAAAATAAAATTAAGGGAGTGTCATTTGAACAGTGGACTACGACTGATAGGTGAAATATTGATATAAAGGGGAGAGTCAGAAAATTTTGCTTCCTTTTTTATGAAAAAGATTGATAAATTAATATATCATGACTTTATAAAAAAAAATAAGCAAAGTAAATTATTAAAAAAAAAAGAAAACACTAGAAGATGGTGAAGTCATTTTTTATTTATCTTAAAACTACACATTTGTTCTTCAAGATGAAGTGCAAAGTTATCATTGGAATAATGATCAATGTAAAATACATCCGGTTGAAGCATATTACAAAGAAAACGGTACACTAAAACACATAAGTTTTGTGATCATTTCTGTTTTGTTTCAACCACCAATTTTGTTTCAACCACAAAGTATGTTCAGATTAAAGCAGTTTTTTAATTGAATCAACCATATTTCATAGTTAAAAGAGCCATCATTTCTACACATCTGTCATAGGGTTTAATCAAAACAAAAAATTTCTAATTCCAACCCATGTGCTTGCTTGCAGCAACTATACAAAAAGTAAAAACAACAACCTGAACAACAACTGAATTAAAGAGAAAGAAATATCTTTTTCTATTCCATACCCATGTTAAATTCCGTTTATTAAAACGGAAAAGTAAAGAATCGAAAAGAAATTTCTGCAGTGTCCACCTAAAAAAAACGAACAATAAAATTGGAATTTGCAAGGTTTCCACGCAAACTGATGAGAGCTGTCACTTTTACTTTCGGAAAAATATTCCGCTTGATTATTCCGTAAGTAAAGGTGACATTTCGTTCCATGCAGATCAATTGTCAAAATTCCACTTGGTAATATTGAACCAAATTCCGTAACCTCTTTACTTTTTAGGTCGATACTGGCCCCCTAACCGCAATGAAGGTTTTCAATTGGGGGTATTTTTTTTATAATTCGGTCATTGTACCAACAACTATACAAAGAAGTTTTGGTATTTTTTTCAGCAAATGGCTACGATGTTTCAGCTCTTAGGATCATAGAGCGTGAAGAAGTAGAGGCTCTCCTGCCCCACCACTATAAGCTAATAGAAAGAGGTGCATTGCCGATTTTAATAAGTGGCGCTGTTCATCTAAACATGAACATTTACCAGATTTAATAAATCATAAATCAATCCCAAATTATGTGACAAATTCGATTGCAATCTCATTCAAACGGTTCTGGAACTGAAAAAAAATTGAACTGACCCCAAGCATATTCAAACCAACTATTGTTATTCAGTTGGATCAACTATAATCATGGTTGAATTTACTGGCACTGTAAGCCAGCTGTCAAAATATCAACAATATTTTTTTTCGACACAACCATTGTATAGAGCGATTCCACGAACAAGTGGGAAATTTTTCCAGTTTTTATTTTTTGTATTTTTTGATTTGCATGAAACCTTGCATACACGTTTTTGGGGAAGAAAAACGCCGTTTTGCATACTTGGTTCGCCATTTTGAATCTAGCCTTACTTATGAGAAGGGCCTATGAAAAATGCACATGGTATCTTCAAAAAATTGTATCTCGGAAACGGTTTGTCCAATTGGTTTGGTGTCTTGGGCGAAATTTTAGACAATTGTTGGTGCTATATGGAGAAAATATGCACGGTAAAAAATAAGTTTGGTTTTTGTGTTTTGAACTAAAATATAGATTTTCCCTTAAAAGTGACCTGTCAATAATTTTTTAATTATTCTGATGTTATAGCTGACTTAAAAAGCTATCTAGTGCACAGTAAGTTGTTCTGGAGAAAAATAGGTTACAATGAAAAAAAAAATTTAAAAAAAATTACAATTTTCAAAAAAGCTATTAAAAAAAGTCAAAAAAGTTTGTCACCCTAATTTTATGAAAGAACATCAAATTTGCAAGCAAAAAGTACTTCGGTAACATTTTTCTAAGATGCACCGTTTAGAAGATATTACTGATTTAATATTAATTTTTTTGATAACTTAATAAGTGTTGGCCCTTTTCGGATGTATTCCGTGTTTTATCAGTTTCAAAAGTATTTTTTTCGGAAAGATTGAAAAATTTTGAGTTAAAATGACACTGACAGCTTAAAGATTCGAGTGAAATTCTCTGCCTTAAAAGTATTTTGAAAAACAAGTTACAAAATCCCACTATCGGAACAATGATTTCTTCCAGTTATTTTTGGTGTCTTGTGTTGAAAATGTGCTAACAAGTATTAGATACAGGTAATTAGATACCAGTTAGCTGTACTACGTACAGTTGGTGATTGTAAACATGGTCTTTGTTGGAACTAGTCCACCATGGCCACGCTGGCCATAACGAGGCTAGCTCCGTCGATGACCGGTTCTTAATAATAAACAAAAAGAACGCAGTCTTAGTCACCTTCCATCAGACTAGACGGCTGCCGACTGATACCTCAATCAACAATCGCCGCACTCTTTATTCATTCCAGGTATATACAATTTACAATCTTCTTCAATAACAATATACCTATGCCAGCAAATCTACCTCGCTCCAACTCTCCAAACTCGTACCTGAAGGTTCGACGATACCTGAGCGTTCAACTCCACCTATCTTCCAACAGTCTTTACCCAGTATTCTATGATTTCTACCCGTGAGCTGTATAATAATGTCTGACTCGGTTCTGAATTAATCCAGTATCTACCAAACAGTAAATGCAGAAAGGTTGCTAGTAGCATAGTGATTATAGTAATTTCAGCTCATAATCCTGTGTTTTTGAACGAGATCTAGTGTTGTTTGATAACATAATAATTGTAAAGGAAAGTGTAACACGTTTTGGTGCAAAGGTAAGTTTTAAATACACATTTTAATCATATGTTTTGTGATATTTTCGTACAAAACTAACAATTGGAAAATATTGTCTATGTTACAGATTACAAAATGAGTAAAATAAAATGTATTCGCCCATTCAAAGACATTCAGTGTTCGAAAGAGCTGCGATATCTCACGGATGGTATCATCCAAAAACTAAAATCAATTGGATTTTCCAAGGTATCCACACTCAACACCAAGGATTTTCGTATTTGTTCGTCTTGCCGTCTACATATTGATTCAAGAGCTCACCTCACCCAAAACGAAGAACAAAGCGTAGCCGGCGGCTCAAGGATGCCAACTGTTCAGACCATACCTGTTGTACCTGATTCGCAAAGCTATGAAAGTTTGGTCACGATACCATCAGCGTCAACGCTAAGCACAATTCAATCAAATGAAGACTTCACGATGCCTGTAGACGTCGAAATATTCAACCGAGGAATAGCAGCTATTCGTGTTTCGCCTATAGATTTAGGTAAGGTTAAAAATGTTCACTATCCTGAAAAAAAGTGCGCTGAAATCGTCGAAGGTGTACGAAGAAATCTTTTTAAATTAGACGCTAAAACAGAAAAAGCAAACGAGTTTGATGAAGTCATAGAAAATATGAAAATGGAATTTTTAAATTCAGCCACAAGGCAAGAAAAACTATTAATTTTATCATTGTTACCAAAATCATGGTGGTCACCCCACTTCGTTCAGCGAAAGAAGAACGTTCGTTCGATCCAGCGCTCCGTTATTTTGGAAGATTTATTCGAGTTTAATCGTTGGAAAAAACTAGTTTTTCTTCTTAAAATATACTCACTTCAGTGAGTAAAGTAAAAGTGAGCTTTTTTTCTAAGAAGGCAGTGTGGTTTTCCAGTGAAATAGAAAAATCAATCAGTGCTAGCTGGCGAATTATCTTCCCGCTTTTTTTTTTTTTTTTTTAACTTTTTATTTGTTCCAAATTAATCAATAATTACATTTCATGTTAATCTAGGTGCTCCAACTACTACTACCGTAATTTATCAACCTTAATTGTTAAAATATATACTAATTTTGTTTACATTGTGCATGCCTTAGCAGTTCAGTATTTTAAACAGGTTTTAATGCCTGCGTGTCAATATAACAATAATAATCTTAAAACTAAAAACAAACTAACATTAATTTTAACTAAGCGTAAAGGGAATTAATCATTGCAAATGAAGATTGCAACGATTTTTGTCTGAAATTATTAATTATTTTGTTGGACATTTGCTCTAAAGTCTCAACATTCGAAATTCTATGTACTTCGATAGTACTGTACCAAGAAGGCAGCTTCAAAATCATCTTCAGAACTTTGTTCTGAATCCTTTGAAGTGTTTTTTTCCTGGTAGCACAACAACTAGACCATATTGGAACAGCATAAAGCATGGCCGGGCTAATAATTTGTTTGAATATTAGTAGTTTGTTCTTCAGACAAAGTTTTGATTTTCTGTTTATAAGAGGATATAAACATTTTATATATTTATTACATTTGGCTTGAATGCCCTCAATGTGATCTTTGAAGTTTAATTTTTGATCAAGTACCAGACCAAGGTATTTCACTTGACTTGACCAAGAAATTGGAACACCGTTCATAGTAACTATGTGACTACTACTAGGTTTAAAAAAAAGCTCTAGGTTTATGTGGGAATATTATAAGTTGAGTTTTGGAAGCGTTGGGAGAAATCTTCCATTTCTGTAAATAAGAAGAGAAAATGTCTAAACTTTTCTGCAGTCTCCTGCAAATGACACGAAGGCTTCTTCCTTTAGCGGAAATGCCTGTGTCATCGGCAAACAAGGATTTCTGACAACCCTGAGGCAAATCAGGGAGGTAGGAAGTAAAAATGTTATACAATATCGGTCCAAGAATACTACCCTGAGCAACTCCAGCTCTAACAGGTATTCGATCAGATTTGGAATTCTGATAATTTACCTGTAGAGTTCTGTCAGTTAAATAATTTTGAATTAATTTCATAATATAGAGCGGAAAATTAAAGTTTTTCAATTTAGCAATCAAACCTTCATGCCAAACACTGTCGAATGCTTTTTCTATGTCTAGAAGAGCAACTCCAGTTGAGCAGCCTTCAGATTTGTTTGTACGTATTAAGTTAGTAACTCTTAAGAGCTGATGAGTAGTTGAATGGCCATGGCGAAATCCAAACTGCTCATCTGCAAAAATTGAGTTTGTATTGATGTGAATTCTATTCAAAATTATCTTTTCAAAAAATTTACTTATTGAAGGAAGTAAACTTATTGGTCTGTAGCTAGAAGCTTCAGCTGGATCTTTCTCGGGCTTCAAAATTGGAACAACTTTGGCATTTTTCCATTTGTCAGGAAAATATGCCAAATGAAAACATTTATTAAATAATTTTACCATGAAAGACAAGGTACTCACTGGGAGTTTTTTGATGAGTATATAGAAAATTCCATCATCACCTGGAGCTTTCATATTTTTGAACTTTTTAATTATAGATTTTACTTCATCCAAATCAGTGCCCCAGGATTCATCGAAAATATTATCCCGGGAGGAAATATTCAGATAATCACGAGCAACCTGATTCTCAATAGGACTAGTAAGACCCAAACTAAAACTATGGGAACTCTCAAACTGCTTAGCAAGTTTTTGAGCTTTTTCCACATTTGTTAACAATATTTTATCACCTTCTTTGAGCGCTGGAATAGGCTTTTGAGGTTTCTTTAAAATTTTGGAGAGTTTCCAAAAAGGTTTGGAGCTCGGGTCTAATTTTGACACATTATCTTCAAATTGTTTGTTCCTCAGGGCAGAGAAGCGTTTTTTAATTTGTTTTTGCAAAACTCGCCAGATAATTTTCATGGTGGGATCGCGTGTTCTTTGATATTGTCTTCTACGGATATTTTTCAGACGGATCAAAAGCTGAAGATCGTCGTCAATTATAATTGAATTGAACTTTACCTCGCATTTTGGAACTGAGACAGCTCTTGCTTCGACTATAGAAGTAGTCAGAGATTCAAGAGCATCATCAATATCATTTGTAGTTTCCAAAGGAATGTCAGGATCAAAGTTATGTTCCATGAATGTTTGATATTGGTTCCAATCAGCTCTATGGTAATTGAAAGTAGAACTGTTGGGATTAGTAATTATTTCTTGGGATATTTCAAAAGTTACTGGAAGGTGATCCGAACCGAAGTCAGCGTGGGTAACCAATTGGCTACAAAGTTGACATGAATCAGTTAAGACCAAATCAATAGTTGAGGGGTTTCTTGCAGAAGAAAAGCAAGTTGGGCTGTTTGGATATTGTATGGTATAATAACCCGCAGAACAATTATCAAATAGTATATTACCATTGGAATTGCTTTGAGCATTATTCCATGAACGGTGTTTTGCATTAAAATCACCAATAATGAAGAATTTGGACCTATTACGGGTAAGCTTCTGAAGGTCACCCTTGAGGAGATTCTTTTGCTGTCCTACGCATTGAAATGGTAAATAGGCAGCTAATAGTGAAATTTGACCAAATTTTGTTTCAACAGAAATCCCCAAAGTTTCAAAAACCTTGGTATCAAATGAAGAAAGAATTTGATGTTTGATACGCCTATGGACAATTATGGCTACGCCACCACCTGGACTATCAAGACGATCATTGCGGTATACAAAATAATTGGGATCCCTTTTATTTTATTACCTGGTTTAAGAAAAGTTTCAGTTACAACGGCAATATGCACGTTATGAACTCGTAAAAAGTTAAACAGCTCGTCTTCATTATCTTTAATAGATCGAGCATTCCAATTTAAAATATTCAGTGTCTTAATACCCATTGCTGAATTTCAGGGTCATGACAATATTGTTTGCAAATTTTATACCAGTTTGAATTGCGTCAAACATGGAGTTTGTATTTAACATACCATTAATCATATCGATCAATGATTTCTGTAAGAAATCCATTTTAGGAGCGGTTATGCTACCTAAGTCAAAATCTTCAACATTTCTGTTGGAATTTTGATTTCGACCGGCTGTAACGGCGGCGTAGGTATTTCCATTACCCAGCTGAACATTGTTAGCAGCAGGTATGATTGGAGAATTGTAAGCATGTGCACTGTTTGTACTTACGGGTACATTTGTGCGTCGCTGACCATTGTTAACAGCAGTTAGCAGTGGAAAATTTGACGGTTGGGCATTGTTCGTACCCACCGGTACAAACATAGGATTTACTCCTCGATGACCGTTGTTAACAGCCGAGGAATGGGTACCTGGTCGGGAACGCGAAGCGGTCGCTACCTGATGCTTAGTACGAGAATGTAAGATCGCTTTGCGGGTCTTGCATTCCCAAAAATTGGATTTGTGGTTTCCACCACAATTTGCACATTTAAAATTTTTGGGATCCTTCACAGGACAGCTGTCCTTGGCGTGAGAGGGATCGCCACAATGCATACACTTGGCATCCATGTGACAATTTTTTGTCCCATGACCCCATCCTTGGCATTTGCGGCACTGGGTGAGCTGTTGACAATTTCCTCCAGGCTTCCTAAAGTGTTCCCACTTTACTCTGACATGGAGCATAAGACTGGCTTTTTCTAATGCCTTAAGGTTATTCAGTTCATTTGATTTAAAATGAACTAAATAAAATTCATTAGAAATCCCTTTGCGAGAATCGCCAGGTTGGGATTTCATTTTCATTTTTATTACTTGAACTGGTGTAACTCCAAGTAATTTAATAATTTCTTTTTTGATCTCGTCCAGGGATTCGCCACTGGCCAGACCTTTTAGAACCACCTTGAACAGACGTTCATTTTTGGTGTCATACGTAAAAAATTTAATGCCTCTTTGAGTAAGATACTCGAGGACAAGTTTGAAACCGATCAAGGTTTCAGCCAGAACACGGCATTCACCCCGACGACCAATCTGAAACGAAAATTTTGCATCTTTAATGAAATTCGTGAGTTCCTTACGGAGACCATGAAAATCAGAAGTTGTTACCACAATAGGTGGTACCTTTTCTTTCCCTTTATTAATTCGGGAATGTTTTAAATTTTGCCTGATTGACGGATCATTCTCGTCATCGGAAAGAATATCATATTGATTGTTTAAATCAATATCGTTAGAAGGGGAATCTTGAGATTGCCCCTTTCTTTTGCGTTTAGGCGCCATACTCTCCAAAACGAGTACCTCTACGATTTCTTTAAGAATCTGAGGGACCGAAAAGGAATTTTAAATTAGGAATTTAAACGTTTTCTCCTAATCAACTTCCAAGCAGATTCTACAAGAATCCGAAGGGTCGAAGAGGAATTTTCCAAGCCGATATCCAAGTCGGATTACCTCGCGTAGGGTCCAGACAAGGATCGAAAAGGAATAAAGGTAATGTAGATAAAGAATTTGCAGGTAATGTTTAGCACTGAAAAGTGCTGTTTAATTTTGTTGTAGCTTTAGGTAGCAAGAATACTTCCTTTAGCAAAAAGAAAATAGAACCGCACGGCATGAGAGCTCGATGCGGACTGTTATCTTCCCGCTTATTTTCGATTCACCTCGACGCTAACCAGCGATACACCACTACATCGCCAACGGTCAACCGACAGCGTTGAGCGAGTGCACCCGAAGGCGATCGCATCAGCGCACCGCTCCCCGCTCCCCGCATAGAAGTGCGACGTTCACGCATACGGTGCGTCAGCAGCAGCAGCAGCAACAGAACAGTAATTTAGTTAAGTTTTGTTTTTCCTGTCCCTCATCCCACTAGAGTTTAATTTGTGTGTTCTTTGTTTGTGTGTGTGTGTGTGTGTGTGTGTGTGTGTGTGTGTGTGTGTGTGTGTGTGTGTGTGATTTAAATTTTCGGCAAATCGTGCATGTTGAAGAGGTTTCTTCGACATGGACGGTTTGGCTGAAAAAGTGCCTTTGCCACCCAATGATGGGGAGGCACAAAAAATATTCAGACCGCGATCGTATCCGGTTGACTCGGTCGGTCCATGGGTTGTCTACTTTCAGCCCAAAATGAAACCTTTGAATGTGTATCAAATCACTACTGATCTGACGAAGCGATTTTCAGCCGTGACAGAGATCACGAAAGTAAAATTTAATAAACTCCGTGTTGTCGTCTCTAACCTGAAGCAGGCTAATGAGATTGCTGCTTCCCAGCATTTTACACTCGAATATCGAGTTTATATTCCAGCTCGTGATGTGGAGATTGTAGGAGTGGTCACAGAGGCGAGTCTGTGCCCTGAAATTTTGAAGAAGCGAGCGGTTGGCCGATTCAAGAACCCTCTGCTTCCCCCAGTTCAGATACTGGAAGTGACAAAATTAGTGAAAATATCGCACAGCGAGGGTAAGAAAAAAGTTACCCCCACAGACTCGTTTCGGGTAACCTTTTCTGGCTCTGCCCTTCCTCAGTTCTTAGAACTGGATAAACTTCGGCTACCTGTGCGGTTGTTTGTACCCCGGGTAATGATTTGCCAAAACTGTCAGCAGATGGGGCATACGGCCTCCCATTGCGGCAATAAGGCACGCTGCTCAACTTGCGGGGAGAAACATGAGGCTGGTCCCTGTGCAGATAATACACTAAAATGTGTTTTCTGCAAGGGAACTCCTCCTCATGCTCTCTCGTCATGCCCGGCGTATAAACAACGCGGGGAAAAATTGGAACGTTCTCTGAAACAACGTTCAAGGCAATCTTTTGCAGAAATGCTTAAGAAAGCTTCGCCACCCGATACCAATACAAATCCTTTCGCTCCTCTTTCAGATGACGAGTCTGATTCGGATTTGGTTGAGGGGGGACATCTTTAGTTTTCCGGGAGGTGCTCCACGGAAGCGAAGACGCATTCGAGCTGTGAAAGCAGCTGAACAGAAGCCTCAAATCAACATGCCCAATACAAAGAGCAGAGAAAAGAAGGATAATCCGAATCCTCCTGGTTTTCCTAGTGCCAACTACACACAGGATTTCCCATCTCTCCCGGGGACATCTAAATCCCCTGATGCCCCGATTTTAAGAACAGAAGCCCCCCATTCATGTGGGCTGTTCTCGTTCGATGATATTGTGGAAGGTATTTTTAAATACCTCGAAATGTCTGACCCTCTTAAAAGCATTGTTATGGCAATGCTTCCCACTGTGAAAACTTTTTTGAAGAAATTAACATTAAAGTGGCCCATCCTTGCAGCTATCATTTCCTTCGATGGATAATTTGCCAAAAGAGGTCGGGGATTTGATCACTGTTCTGCAGTGGAATTGTCGAAGTCTTATTCCTAAATTGGAATCATTCAAATTTTTAGCTCACAATATCGGTTGTGATGCATTTGCTCTTTGTGAAACATGGCTTTCAGCTGAAATCGATCTTCCGATTAACGATTTCAACATTATTCGGCTTGATCGTGAGGATTCACGTGGAGGAGGAGTACTTTTGGGGATCAAAAAGTGCTACTCCTTCTATAGAGTGAATTTTCCTCCAATTCCAGGTATTGAAGTTGTCGCATGTCAGGCTGTTATTAAAAATAAAAGCCTTTGCATTGCTTCTGTGTACATTCCTCCTAGAGCACCAATTAACCGAAAACAGCTTTCAGATATTTGTTCGGTTCTGCCTGCTCCGCGGTTGGTCATGGGAGATTTTAACTCTCACGGTACAGGCTGGGGAGAACTGTACGATGACAACCGGTCTTCTTTGATATATGACCTCTGTGACAACTTCAATATGACAGTTCTCAACAATGGAGAAGTTACACGCTTGACTGGTCCATCCTCACTTGGTAGTAGGTTAGACCTCACACTTTGCTCGAATTCATTATCGTTGGACTGCACGTGGAATGTGATCCAGGATCACCACGGTAGTGATCATTTGCCTATAAAAATTTCGGTTGCCACCGGGCTCACTCCACCGGCATCCATCAACGTCACGTATGATCTAACTCGTAATATCGATTGGACAAGGTTCAAGACAGCAGTAGATGAAGCCTTATCAACGGTAGAAGGGCTTCCACCGCTGGAGGAATATAACTTCCTCTCCAACCTGATTTTGGAAAGCGCGCTTCAAGCTCAAACTCGACCAGTTCCAGGGACGTCATTTCGCAGGAAACCTCCTTCCCCATGGTGGGATCAGCAATGCACCGAGGTTTACCGCAAAAAGTCTGACGCGTTCAAAGTTTTTCGTAGACGTGGAACACCTGAGCACTTTGAAAGGTACACGGCTCTCGAACGAGAATTTAAGAGCCTCATCAAGGCCAAGAAACGCGGTTACTGGCGACAATTCGTGGACGGGTTATCGCGCGAAACGTCGATGAGTACCCTTTGGAATACGGCGCGAAGATTGCGTAACAGAATTACGAACAACGAGAACGAGGAGTACTCGGACCAATGGATCCTCAAGTTCGCGCGAAAAGTTTGTCCAGATTCTGTGCCAGCACAAATGTTTCCTCGCGAAACAACGAATTCGATAGATGAGATTAGCCAACCCTTTTCAATGGTAGAACTCTCTCTCGCACTCCTTTCGTGTGGCAATACGGCTCCAGGAGATGACAGGATCAAGTTCAACTTGCTCAAGAACCTCCCAGACGTCGCGAAGAGGCGCATGTTGAACTTGTTTAATCAGTGTCTGGAACTCAACATTGTACCGGATGATTGGAGACGGGTGAGAGTTATTGCCATTGGCGGAACTAGACAATTAGTCTGGAGGGGGCCTGGAGGGGGCCTGTCCAAAGGTTTTTTTTTTCGTTTATAGGAATATTAAAAAGAGCAACGAAAGTACCGTCATTGTTGGGGACAGGTTATTTTTATTGATAAATCAAACCACTAACAAAACGCGACGCGAGACAAGACACAACACTTATCGTTCTTACAATTTAAAATAAATTTACCTTTTGGTCGACCGGTTTCGGGCACGATGCTGCCCATCTACGGGAGTATGTCCGACTGATTACGCAAATCTTCGTACGCTTTTACGTAGTTGTCAGAAGAGAAGAGACAGTTACTGAATTCTCAGCTTTGTCAAGCTAAACAGGCATGATGTGATGGGAGGATCGTCTTCATTCATGAGCGGCTCGGACGAATTGGCGATAAACATCGATTCCCATGCGTTTAGGTGAGACGGTTTCCTTACTGTTTTTATCAGTTTTGCTTTCTCCCAGTCAATATTATGGTCAAAACCTGTCGCAGACGGAGAATAGACCTGAATCTATATAGAGTCAAGTTTGAACTAAAAATTTTAAAACCTTAAAAAAACAACATTGAGTCAATACACTTTTTAAATTTATATCTACATTTAGATTGGTTTGGATAACGCGTTTTAAATCTTCAAAATTGTGTCGGTTGATACTGATTCCTTCACAACTCCGTCCCCAATGCCTAAATTAGTCAGTTTTGAAAATCTGAAAAATGGTCTATGAACTCCTGCCAATTTGCCTTATCTTAACGCGATAACCAGTCAGCTGACTCAGCAAATGGCGTATTGTTGAACATCTTCTCCAGATGTCCTAAAACATTGTCGATTACCTATTAAAGTAATAAAATATATTATTAAAAATATTAACTATTAAAAATAAAACAAAATATCTGAACTGCCGGTAATTGCAACTAGTCCCGTTTGAATTTTTATCAGTTTTTAGTTAGCATCATGAATCAGTTTATATATTAGTCTTCGTTGCTATAATTCTCCTAGTGTACGCTTCACAGATCACAGTTCCTCCATTGATAATGATCTCTCCATGAAGCAGGCTATTCATAAGTTACAGATCAACTTCGACCTATTTTAATTCCCCATATTTTTACTTAACGTGCAATAGAAGAATTTTCACTGATGGGTTGATTGATCCACTGGTTTTGATGCAATCAATTTCGCATTGGGGATTATTTCCGACATTTAAGACCATTATTTCATCTTATCGGATATTCTCAGTTCTATTGAGGCCGGTCGATGAAAACAGTGAGACACTCATCTTATTTTCTTCAAAAAATAAGGAAGCAGATGTGGGTGTTGGTCGAAAGATCATGTAGGATTATCTTTGTATGGTCCCCTCACATTGCTCAATACCAGGCAATGAGAAGGCGGATTCTCTAGCAAAGGTGGGTGTGCGCACAAGAAGGCGAGATTTTCGATAGAAGAATTTCGCATAATGATCCCTAGTAGCACACTTGTTATTCAGTTCAGATAACAAAATATGACTTGCAAAGTCATAATCAAGTTACTACAACTAATGATGTTCGTAGTGTGCTACTTGGGATTTTTTCCCATTAGTACGTTAATGAATAAACTTCTATCTCCATATTTTGCTTATCGACATTCGTTAGCTTCGGAACTTTTATTCACTCTGAGGAGTCTATACTCTACAAGTGAAGAGTCTATACGTACAAGTGAAAATAATATCGTGAATTCTATAAGGCGCCTTTAAACAAAGCTCATTATTGTTGAACCTTCTTGAATAATAAAATGAAAATACGTACATACAAAAGTGTTTCAAAACATATGTTTCAACTTAACAGGCTCTACATTTTATTGTCGCTTTTATTTTGGTTATGAGTCTTAGGGTTTTAATATTAATAAAATTGAATTATTAGAATTCAGAACTATCTTAGGCTAAAGCGTAGGACTTTTGTTAAGCTGTATTTTGAAGCAAACGCATTATATAAAAAATATAATTAGTTATTCAAAACAAGCTATTAAGAGGATCAGCAAACAACTCTTTACCGGGTTTCTCTAGGAGGTTGTTGAGTAAACAACGACAAGAAAAACATTACTAGTAAAAATGAGAAGCTATGTTTTCAAAAACTCCAAATTGGATATTGGTTTCCAGCACATGTGGTCTTTAGGGAGTGTAAAAACAGAGATTTCACATTGCTAGAACCATTATGTGCCTTTGGCGGTATTTGAGCACGATCAAGCGCATACATTTTTGCCAGTCAGTGTGGCGGATCCGTGACCTTTCCGCATGGTGATGTGTGGCAAAAGTGTGTGCGTTTGCTTCGAAATACTGCTTAACAAAAGCCCTACGTTCAATTTCATAACCTGCCGAACTCTCTCGGACCTATCGATACTTTCTCTTCACATCTTTGGTTCTAGCAAAAATTGCTGTTCACTACTGGGATCCCATGACGTTGAGAAGATATTTCCAATTTCAAAACATTGTAACAGACGCAAACTCCCGAGCGAAGTGATGTAATGTTTGTATTTGTATTTGTCTTTGATTCATCGGACTTTGTGAAGTACCTACATCTAATAAAAGTCAATGTTAAAAACGGTTCAGCAAGCGGTGACGAAATCTTGAGGCGGACATGTTGAAATCAAATTCGTCGGATTCTACGTTGAAACGGCGGATCATGGCAACAATCGAACTATTTGCAGCATGATTATTTAGACTGATTCTCGACAGCAACTCAGGAATATCATATTCAGATAAGAGAAGCTTGGCTACGAATGCAGATTGCGCAAAATTCCTTCGTTTAGCCAGAGTATCCAGCCCTAGTAGACGACAGCGATCGACGTGAGCAGGCAAGTTTAACGGGTCACTCCATGGAAGGTGGCGCAAAGCATGTCTTACAAATCTGCGTTGGACAGCTTCAAACCGCGCACTCCATACAGCATGGTAGGAATTCCATACAGCAGATGCAAACTCAACAATAGAGCGTACCAGCGAGCAGTAAAGAGATTTCAAACACAGCGTATCACGAAACTCATTGGAGATTTTGAACATGAACCCAAGCTGGCGATTGGCTTTATCAATGGTACCTGAGAAGTGGCGAGTAAAGGTTAGCTTTTCATCCAGTACAACTCCGAGGTCTTTAACATGATCAACCCGTTGAAGCGGAGATCCAGCAATACTATAATCAAACCGGATAGCATTATTCGACCAAAACTTATTACGTAACATTTTGAGATGGTCAGAACCATCATATTTCGCTCGCACCAATTACTGAATATTTCAAGAAGTTTCTGTAGTTCATAGCAGTCTGCTCGGCTTCGAACAACTAGATAAATTTTAAGGTCGTCTGCAAACAACAACAGAAAACCTCCATTAAGTAATATGAGGGAAACATCGTTTATGAGAAGCGAGAACAGCAATGGTCCCAGGGTGCTTCCTTGGGGAACTCCGAAATGGTTCGAAAAATAGTCCGATGAATTGTTTCCAATACTGACAGATACTTGACGTTGCACAAGATAAGATCGAAGCCATCTGTAGAAAGCAATGGAACAACAAATTTTCTCCGGTTTGCAAGCAGTAAGTCATGGTTAACTTTATCGAAGGCAGATTTGAGATCGGTATAAACAGCATCGACTTGAAGTTTTATCCATGCGAAACGACGTAAAGCTGATAAGATTCGTTTCAACAGAGCGGCCGGGATAAAAGCCGTGTTGATAGAGGCTAATGTAATTCTTGCAGGTAGTACAAAATTTGTCGTTTATCAGCGACTCAAATACTTTTGATTCCACACCGAGTGAAGTAATGCCACGGTAATTTCTTATATCACTTTTGCCGCCTTTCTTGAAAACTGGAACTTCCGATGCATTGGAAATTTTGATTGCTGTAGTGAGGTTCAGGATTAAAGGACGATTTGGTCTTACGTATCACCGAAAGAACCACCTGACCGTCGACAGCAAAGACATCCATGTTAATCACATCGCTGGGTACTTCCCGCACAGCACTTTCCTTCCTCTTAAAGTTCTCGAACGACCAAAATTTCTTCGGATGGCGTCGAAGATTTTCCTGTGTGCGATGTACATAATAGTTGTAGTGGAGTTTGTCATAGCGCCGATATTCATTGCTGGCGCGATTAAAATCCAATTTGGTAGAGGCACATCGTCGAATGGCAAACGCGCGAAGAGCCCTAGCGCGCACTTGTTTCATGTTGCGTGGAATAGCATTAGTCCACGATGGTTTTCTCGGAGTTTGGCACTTCGCTACAGCTGCCAAAACACTCTCACGCAGTAACGCGGTCAACAGCTGATTCAATATCAAGGGCATCCAAAACATTCCAATCGATACGGGATAAGCCAACAGATATGTACCAATTTTTCATCCTTTAAGTTACAGTGGGGTAAGTGAAAAGTGTGGAGAATAGGTTTTGCGCACTTTACTCTTTCAGACATAGTTACTCGTTCAAACTATTTCTGAAGGTAGCAAAGTACAAACGCAACTTAAACTGGAAAAAAACCCTGCAATACCATAGAGATTCTGAATAGTGTTTCATTTCAAATTAGAAATATATTAGAGAAAAATCCTGGGGGGGGGCCTACAGAATTCTGGAGGGGGCCTGGCCCCCTAGGCACCCCCAGTAGTTACGCCAATGGTTATTGCCATTCAAAAACCTGGTAAACCCGCGTCCGACCACAACTCCTATCGACCCATCGCGATGTTATCTTGTATTCGAAAGTTGTTGGAGAAAATGATCCTTTTCCGTCTGGACAAATGGGTTGAGACGAACAACCTGCTTTCTGATACTCAATATGGTTTCCGTAGGGGTAAGGGAACGAACGACTGCCTCGCGTTGCTTTCCACAGATATTCAGTTAGCTTTTGCTAAAAAAGAGCAAATGGCTTCTGTATTCTTGGATATCAAGGGGGCTTTTGATTCAGTATCTGTTGAAATTCTCTCAGATAAACTCCATGCTTGTGGTTTTTCACCATTAATGAACAATTTCTTGTACAATTTGCTGTCAGAGAAACATATGAGCTTTTCTCATGGAAACTCTACAGCTTTTCGATTTAGCTACATGGGTCTCCCCCAGGGATCATGTTTAAGCCCACTTTTATATAATTTTTATGTCAAAGACATTGACGGTTGTCTAGGTGACAACTGTACGTTGAGACAACTTGCAGATGACGGCGTAGTGTCTGTCACGGGACCCAATGGGGTCGATCTACAAGGACCCTTGCAGGATACCTTAGACAATTTGTCTACTTGGGCTCTAGAGCTAGGTATCGAATTCTCTACGGAGAAAACTGAGTTGGTAGTTTTTTCTAAGAAGCATAACCCTGCACAACCGAAACTTCAAATTTTGGGTACACCGATAACTCATTCCATGTCATTTAAATATCTTGGGGTCTGGTTCGATTCAAAGTGCACCTGGAGATCTCACATTGAGTACCTGAAGCGAAAATGCCAGCAAAGGGTCAATTTTTTCTGCACAATTACCGGGACCTGGTGGGGAGCGCATCCGCAAGATCTTCTAACGTTGTATCGGACAACGATTTTGTCGGTTATGGAATACGGTAGTTTTTGTTTTCAGTCAGCGGCTCGGTCGCACATCATTAAACTGGAACGTATTCAGTATCGGTGTCTTCGTATCGCGTTAGGTTGCATGCACTCGACTCACACCATGAGTCTTGAAGTGCTGGCTGGCATGTTGCCACTCTCGGATCGGTTTACAGAGTTATCTCTCCGGCTCCTCACCAGGTGTGAAGTTATGAACCCCAGGTGATCGAAAATTTTGAGAAGCTCCTAGAGTTGAATCCTCAAACCCGCTTCATGAGCTTGTATCATTTGTACATAACACAGGATGTCAGCCCTTCGCTTAATATTCCCAATTGTGTTTGCTTCTCCGACTTCGGAAATTCGGTTCATTTGATTTATCCATGAAACAGGAGCTTCGTGGAATCCCAGAGCATCATCGTCCTATGATTGCTCCGGTGATATTTGCTGCAAAGTTTGGCCTAGTTGATTCCACTAAAACGTTTTTCACTGACGGGTCTTTGATAGAGGACTCCGCTGGCTTTGGTGTATACAATGAAAATTATAGCGTCGCTCGTAAACTTCAAGCACCTTGTTCTGTTTTTGTCGCGGAATTGGCAGCAATTTATTTTTCTTTAGAAACTGTTGCCTCTTTTACACCGGATCAATACTTCATTTTCACGGATAGTCTTAGTTCTATAGAGGCTATTCGCTCCTTGAGGCCGGTAAAGCACACCTCCTATTTTCTTATGAAAATACGAGGTCTTCTAAGTGCTTTATCTTCACGTTCTTTTATTATCACCGTTGTGTGGGTCCCTTCTCATTGTTCGATTCCTGACAATGAGAAAGCGGACTCGCTTGCAAGGGTGGGTGCTATGGAAGGCGATATTTATGATCGACAAATCGCCTTCAACGAATTCTTCTATATTTTTCGTCAGATATCACTCGATAGCTGGCAGTATAAATGGAGTAGAGGAGACTTGGGGCGATGGCTACATTCTATCACTCCAAAGGTGTCTAAGAAATGTTGGTTCAGGGGATTGGATGTGGGTCGAGACTTCATTCGTGTGATGACTCGTCTCATGTCCAATCATTATTCTTTAAACGCTCATTTGTTCCGTGTTGGGCTGGGAGACAGCAATCTCTGTGAATGCGGACAAGGTTACCAGGACGCAGATCACGTTATTTGGTTTTGTGCTGAGCATCGTGGAGTCAGATCTGAGCTGTATGATTCCCTTCGGGCTCGAGGTAGACAACCCAATGTACCGATTCGAGACATTTTGGCTGCGCGCGATCTGGAGTTTATGAAACTCATTTATGTGTTTTTGACTAACATTAGCCTTAGATTGTAGATTGATTAACTTACTTGTTTAGGTTAAATTTGTGAAGAATGTGTGCGCCAGTGTGTGAATGTGGTTGTGTGTGTGTGAGTGTGATTGTGTGTGTGTGAGTGAGTTATTTTTTTTTTTTAAATTAAAAACGTTCAATTAAAAAATTGTAATTTGAAGTTCTAGATATAAGAAAACCATTGTTCCTTTGCTTTGTTCAAAATTTCCACCCCAATTTTCCCATCCTTAAAATTGTTATTCCTATTAACCTCGAGACGACCGCGAGTAATCGGTTCTATCCCCTTAACCTTAGTTCTAAGATAACTGATGTATATAAACATGAAAACTTGGCTCTGTAAAGTTGATTCGATTGAGCCTGAACAAATAAATGAATTCGTAAAAAAAAAAAAAAAATCATGGTCAGTACAAAAAATTGAAGACGAATTTGAAACGAGTAGGAATATGGCATCAGATGCAAGAAAGGAAAGAGATAATGTATTTGATTCATCTCAAGGTTCAAGCTCTGGAAAAACTTTGAGTAATGAAACAAAAGAACTGGTTTTGAATTTTTTTGAGGACGATGATATAAGCCGTGCAATGCCAGGCCAAAGAGATTTTGTTAGCGTAAAGACAGGAAATAAGAGATTAGCTGTTCAGAAAAGATTGTTAATGATGACATTGAGAGAAGCTTTTAATCGCTTTAATGAAATGTACGTCAATGTAAAAATAGGGTTTTCATCATTTGCAAGCCTCCGGCCAAGGCAATGTAAACTATTGACTATCACAGGAACACATAATGTTTGCGTTTGCACTACACATGAAAATGTCAATTTAATTCTACATAGCTTAAAAAAATACAATGTCTTGAATGATCTAAAAACATTAACGAATAGATTACTTTGCGAAAATAAGACAACTCATTGCCATCTACGAAGATGTAAAAACTGCCCAGATACCTCAGTTTTAGAAGACAGTTTATTGAAACAACTGGAAGAAAACTTTGTTGAAAAGCTTTCATTCGAACAATGGGTTACCACTGACAGATGTGATTTAGAAACTATTGTAAAGCAAACCGATGAGTTTGTTTCATTTTTCAGCTCAAAATTAGAAAGTTTGATTCCGCATGATTTTGTAAAAACCCAACAATCCAATTTTTTGAAAACTACAAAACAAAACTTGCAAGATGGTGAATTTTTAGCTATTTGTGACTTTTCTGAAAATTACATCTTCATTTTGCAGGATGAAGTTCAATCACACCATTGAAACGTGCAACAGGCCACAATCCATCCTTTCGTAATATATTATACTGAAAATATGCAAATTAAACATTTTAGCTTCATTATAATTTCTGAAGAACTAAGACATGATTCAGTCGCTGTTAATTTGTTTATTGATAAAATGATAAACTTTTTACAAATTGATCAAAATAAAAACATTAAAAAAAAATATTTTATGTCAGATGGTGCTGCTTCACAGTATAAAAACCGAAAAAACTTGTCTAGCCTTTGTAAATTTAAGTCAAAGTATGGTATTGACGCTGAATGGCATTTCTTCGCAACATCGCACGGAAAAGGTCCATGCGATGCTATTGGAGGTACGATAAAACGCATGGCTACCAGAGCAAGTTTAGCCAAAGAACGCGAACACCCGATAAAGACTGCAAGAGAGTTGTTTAATTGGGCAAACAAACGAAAAGAAGAAGAACTTACAAAGTTGTCATTTTGTTATTCTACTACAGAAGAATACGAAAATATGTCTTTGCAGCTAAATAATCAATATAACCATGCAAAAACAATTCAAGGAACTCAAAAATTCCACTCATTTCTTCCTCTATCAGAAAATACAATAAAGGCAAAGCTTTATTCAAACTGTCCTGACAATGATGCCAAAATATTCGATATTGTTAAGAAAGTTGTGTAAACAATAATTTTATAAAAATACAGGAATAAAAATAAACTGATGATATCCAACATATAATGTTATTTTTTATTGCGCACAATCACCATCCCTGAAAAATAAGCTTAATTCGCTCTTTTGAATCTTGCTAATTGAGGAGCTTGCATTTGCAGTTCTCAAAAAGGTGTATCTCGAAATCGAGTTGTCTCATCGGTTTGATGTCTGGGGCAATGTTCGGCAATAGAGAGAAAATATGCACAGTATAAACACATCCAGTTTAAATGGATTAAACTGTTAGGCGATATGCAAGAGTTGAATGCACATTTTCAACACAATACACCAAAAATAACTGGAAGAAATCATTGTTCCGATAGTGGGATTTTGTAACTTGTTTTTCAAAATACTTTTAAGGCAGAGAATTTCACTCGAATCTTTAAGCTGTCAGTGTCATTTTAACTCAAAATTTTTCAATCTTTCCGAAAAAAATACTTTTGAAACTGATAAAACACGGAATACATCCGAAAAGGGCCAACACTTATTAAGTTATCAAAAAATAAATATTGAATCAGTAATATCTTCTAAACGGTGCATCTTAGAAAAATGTTACCGAAGTACTTTTTGCTTGCAAATTTGATGTTCTTTCATAAAATTAGGGTGACAAACTTTTTTGACTTTTCTTAATAGCTTTTTTGAAAATTGTAATTTTTTTTAAATTTTTTTTTTTCATTGTAACCTATTTTTCTCCAGAACAACTTACTGTGCACTAGATAGCTTTTTAAGTCAGCTATAACATCAGAATAATTAAAAAATTATTGACAGGTCACTTTTAAGGGAAAATCTATATTTTAGTTCAAAACACAAAAACCAAACTTTTTTTTACCGTTCATATTTTCTCCATATAGCACCAACAATTGTCTAAAATTTCGCCCAAGACACCAAACCAATTGGACAAACCGTTTCCGAGATACAATTTTTTGAAGATATCATGTGCATTTTTCATAGGCCCTTCTCATAAGTAAGGCTAGATTCAAAATGGCGAACCAAGTATGCAAAACGGCGTTTTTCTTCCCCAAAAACGTGTATGCAAGGTTTCATGCAAATCAAAAAATATGAAAATTACTCGTTGCTGAAATGATATGGAACCGCTCTATAGTTGAATCAACCACATTTTACTGAAGTTGATTCAAGCATACAATAGTTAAATTAACTTGAAATGTATGATTGTATCAATCATGCACATGGGTTGTCAAAAAATCAATGCATAAATATAGTTGATTTTAGATGAAATATTATTGATTGAATACTTTTTTCTCCGTGAGCTGGATCGACCATTCGAAAAACTGGAGTTTTCAATATTTTTATGAAATACTTTAAATTGAGTCATAAATTATACAAGTTGATGGAAGCTGATGCATTCTGAGCAAACGTGAGTTATATGATCAAATATGAGTGAAGTTGGTTTTTTCGTTTTCGCACACATTTTTTTGTTATTCCCACCATTTTATATCTTGGGGGAACAGAAAATCAATGAGTGTGCAAATTTGATGAATCCTGAGCAACTTTGAAGAAACAAGTTATTCACAAGAAAGCTGTCTTGCCCCTTGGATCGAAGGGGAGGCCCCTTGAGAAAATCAACATTTTATGTTTTCAAGCATGAATTTACGATTTTTTTTAGTTTCAGTGTATTTTTTTTCTTGAAGAACACTTCATTATCTATAACTTTTTTTAGACGACATTTTGATCAAATGAGTCGTTTGCGATTTTTTTTAAATATAATCCACATTTTAAATACGCCCATGTTGAAAATTAGTCCAGAATAATTTTGGACTTTTTTTTAATAGAACACGTTATTTTGGGTAGAAACCAACAAAAATTTCCTTCAGACACACAAAATAAGCCGCAGTAGAAACTACCATTTCGAGGGTTAAATCAACAATCAATATGCAACTAGCGATTTGAAATTGGTTCACTGTTGTAGAACCCCTTATTCCGAATTACACCTTGATGCCAGCACCTTACTATACATATTTGCGCCTTTGTTTTGATTTGCTGTGTTATTTTGACAGAATATTTGAGAGTGTGTTCGTGTGAGTTCATTATTAGGGGCGCATTATTAAGCTTGGGACCGAGCTTGGGTACGATATGCTAGTACTGACTGAGCCAAGAAAAAATCGGTTTTGTATGGGACCTACTGGTCTTAGAGTTAGTCTATGGTTAAATTAAGCGCAATCGCCAACCATTTTCAACTGACAATAAATGCATTTGATTTTACCATGCCTGCCATTAGCCATGGTGCGGTTGATATCAATATGAGGTCTGTCAAATATACCACAAATGTTGAAGGTTTTACCATAAACATAGTAAATTGGACTGAAATTTCATGGTAGTTTTAAAGATAGGCGTAGTCGGGTAAAATGGTAGTTTTTACTACAAGATTTTTTCCTGTGGATCGAAGAAGTAGGGTACAACCGGTTTGCTATTTTGGCTGGAAATGCTCAATAGAACTTCATACTCATATTGATAACAATGGTTAAACAACTTTATTCAATGCGAGCTCACGTGAAAATCTACTTAAACCTCAAAAGCGATGATCAACTTCCCCGGTTGACGGTATCGTGAAACCGACTGGATATAAAGCCATTATCAACCGACTACTGCCAGCCCGTCCGCAAGCAAAATGCGGTTGGCCGTTTACTCGAAAGTGAGAGATTTGATATGCATGTTTGCAATTAAAATCGCTAAAATCCCCACATCACTGAATTATACGGACAGCAGTGTGCCTATCGACACCTGGAGTTGGCAAAAAAGTTGCAACAATCAAGATCGATTCGTAAAGCTTTTCCATTTAACTTGATCAATCGCAATCGAGTCCATCCGTCTCGGAGCGGCTGACAGATGAGATTAACTGAAGATTGATATAAATAAATTTGCTTCGTCGGGCGACAAATTAATCGAGAAGGTAAACTTGTGTAGAGATTTTCGAATGCTTTGAAAAGATACAGCGATTGTCCTGACTAGAGCCACGAGTTGCAGAGATCTTCCATCTCGGGTCGCGTGACGAAAGAAATCAATCCAAAGCCATCGCAATTGCTGTCTAGTTTGATAGTTTCTCCTTGCTCTGCGTTGCTTTCGATTCCGAAAGAGAGATGAATATCGGCAGACAGTTTCACCACTGATTGAATCAAATGTCGTGCTATCAATCGTGTATTCACGAATCGGATCCTAGATGGGGAAATGGTTGGTAGAGATGTTTGTTTAATCGGCAGGTTTAGAGGAAGTCGTTGCATAAGCTAACAAAATGAACCTCTTTTGTGACTCAACTGTAATTGCTAGAGCGAAACCCTTTCGGAGAGCAAGTGATTTTAAACTAGCGGGTGGTACCATGTGCATTATTGCTGATCTGCTGCTAAATTGCACACTAATAGCAAAAACGGGTAGCGTGCAGCACTTAGTCCCCTAGAGTCGTCGTCATCGTCGTTATTCCGTTTTCGAACCAAAAGACGAAAACCAACCTAAACTGGAAAGATTACTCCCCATAACGATCCGCGGAGTCTATATGCATAAATATACGTCGTCGACCGCAACACAATGGCTTCCATTTCTTATAGTCGTAGCCCAATTCACACGGATTTATTATTTTTTATTGCTACCACCACCAGTCGATCCAGGGCGGCGTCGATCCACGGAACGGGTGATTGCGGCGGCGGATGTAGTTGAGAGTGAACGATATCTCGGTTGTTCTGCACCAACTACCGCGTTCAACAGTCTGCTTTACTTTACTGTAGCTTTACTCGGTGGGGTATAACACGAGAGGCCAGAAACTCACGGGGGTCTCTATCAGAGCGGGCAGTGCCGGTGGAGAGGCCTACTGCCAACCGACGCTGTAATACCATCGTCCATTCAGTAAGAGGCCATCAAATCATCATCGTCATCTTTTTCTGCTGCCAACAAGGAGGCGGTTCATAACTCTTCACCTTCAGTATGAGATACACGTACCATTACATCTCTGGGTTGTTAATCTGCCCTTAAGTGGATGCGGTGGATTTTTAAAAAAAAAATTTTACTGGTTTGAACACTTTTAACCTCCATAGTGGATTGGCGCCATTTTTAGCCAATCAACGCAATAAAAATTCTATAACTTTTATGCTAAATCAGCTGGATATCTGAAATTATCTTACTTTACTTAATTTTTGAAGGCAAACAAATTCCAGTCGTGTACAGTTTTCAGCAACCTCTAGGAGTGGCGCTATCTATTTTATTTCAATCAACAAGCTCGTTCCACTTTTTGAAAGTTTCCAAATTTAACGAGTCAAAAAGGAGAGCTTCAAGAGGGCGGCCAATCCAATCAATTTAAAAATTTTCAATAGGTTTCCAAAGATCAGGACACTGATTGGGCAATCTCTGTAAAACAGTTAGAAATATTGTTCAGTGTTTCAAAATATCAAATAATAAGAAAAAGCAATAAATGTCAAAACAAACTCAAGTCCTTCGCTCCCATTCAGATTCAAATTAATATATATTTCGTGATTCAAATATGAATACTTGAAACTTTTATACAAAATGATTTATTGCAAAGTCAACAGTTGAGAGAATAAAGATTGGTAACCTGTATTTAAAAGTTTGAACAACCATTTGTTATGAATATGCTTGATAGAATAATTAAAGATTTTTCAAACTACAAAACAGGTTCCAAAATAACTTGTTGGGAGTTTGACGGGTCTGACAATACATAACGAATATACGAATGGATCATGCCTTCTTGTTACCTCGCAAAACCAAATACTTCCCTATACACTAATGATTCGTATTTTTATTGAAGCTAGAAGCTAGAAACTACAAGCACGTAGTCTGGTTATGTGACTCTATGGTCCTGCATTTCAGATATTTAAGCTGCAGAATTGGCACAAGAATCAATCTATCAATTATAGTTTATGCATAGCTCCTCAACAATAAAGTTCATTTGAGGATAGATTGTATCGTATTATAGGTTTTATCGTTAATGTTGTAATTTCTGGATAGTTTTGAGATAAATAACACTATAGTCTATATATAGTCTATATATATAGTCTCATTTTCAAATGATTATTTATTTTTCATGCCTTAAATGTTCACTTATTATGTTACATAAAAAGGTTTTGTTTGTTTGTTTGTCCTTTCTTCTTTCTATTTTTGTTTCGTTTTATTGCTTGTTTTGAATCAGTTCAGCCGAGAACGCATAAGCTTCACAACGACTTTGAACTTCCATAGCATTCATGAGTGTGCAGTTGTCTTTCGATTCAGTGAGTCGTTTTAAATGAGACCCTGTTTCCAATTTAAATAAAAATCGTTTCGGTTGTATCCCGTTTTATACTACTATTAAATGGAATCATTAAGCTTTTACCTTTGTATACGTTAAAATTTGGTTACCCTAATAGAATTTTTGAAGTATATGCAATTGGTATAAATATGAATTTAATTTGAATGTAAATATTTTTCGCGAAAATACTTTATTTTAATTTGTTTCAAATATTTCATACTCTAAGGGAACAAATATTTATATTTAAGGCTATAAGGAGTCCAAAAGTGATATGCATTATGATAGGATATGTAATGGTCAAGTAATGCTTTTACTGTCGGATTTACTAACCTTGTATGGAGCTGAAAACTTCGTAACGTTAGTAACGTCTGCCCAGGTAATCTTATGGGGCTGTTAATTTTCTTTGCGGCATAATATTCCGTTGGATTATTCCGCAAAAAAATGACATTTCACTGATACTATAGCAGTTATCAAAGTTACTATGGTAAAAATGGCATAAATTGCATCAAGTCTTTACTTGTCAGCTGCATACTTTAAGGCTTCAAGCTTAAATTGCCAGAACTTGTTTTTGTTATGAAAAAATTAAAGAACTATAATAAAATCTTAATTGAAAAAACATGTTCTTTTTGTTTTACAGGATATGACAGCATTTCCAATCGAAAGTGTGTATTCGGTTGTCAAAGTATCAACGTATATTACAGTTTGAATATGAATGCTCATGGACTTATCCTGTCTATTTCTCAATGCAGGACTCGGAATTGTCCAGAGCAGTTTATTAATCCTTTCTTGGACAGCCAGTGTGAGGTTCATTCCGTGGCAGTAAATTTCACAGTAAAGGACATAGAATACAGGTGAGGAAAGTTCAAATGGAGATGCAAATAATTTATAATTATCATATATCATTATCATTATATATTTATCAAAATTAATATGGGACTGTTCTGGAAATATCTGCATAGAAGTAATAAATTATTGTTATGTTTCTGGAAAATCTTTTTATTAATCTATCTTCTTATTCAATAAGAACGTCCTGCACAAGGATACCATCAATCTTAGGCATCATCATCTCTTGACTTAGACACTATGACCAGCGGCTGGATAGCCATCAAGAAAATGAATTTATATTTGGCTCAGAAAGTACTGGCACACCGGTCCCAAGCTCGGCCCCAAGCCTAATGATTCGAACCTTATAAAGTAACTCACGCCAACACTCTCTCAAGTGTTCTGTCAAAATAACATAGCGAATCAATACAAAAACAAAGATACTAGTACCGAAACGTACCGAAAAGCGCAAGAGTGTATTGCAAGATGCAGACTGTAAGGTATACTTCGGACCTAGGGGCTCTACAACATTGAACCAGTTCCAAATCGCTAGTTCCATATTGATTGTAGTTAGATGGCATATTCGTGGAATTAGATGGCATATTCGAAAATTCAGAGTAATAGTTGACCTTTAATAACGAAACTCTCACCAACACACCCTCAAGTATTGTGTCAAAACAACATAGTGAACCAAAACAACAACAAAGATACTAGTACCGAAAGGTACCGAGAAGCGCAAGAATTATTGCAAGGTTCAGACTGCAAGATATACTTCAGACCTAGGGGTTCTACAACAGTGAACCAATTTCAAATCGCTAGTTGCACATTGAACTCGGTTCAATTTTCTACCGAACCACATCGGTTACTACCAAGATTCCGAATAAATCGTTTATATATACTGTTTTCGGGTATATTTTTTCCCGTTCAGTCCAACCAGAATTTCGGTTACTACACTCCCGTTTCATTTTACTCAATTTTTGAGTACAATTGTATACTATCATAAAATACATAAAATTTAGTAGATCCACTTTTTACGAAAATTGAGTAACATTTCCGTGAGAGAAAAAGAGATACTATACAATACTATACAATTCTACTCAAAAATTGAGTGAAAAGAAATGAGAGTGTATATGATATATTTGACAGATAAAAATGAAAGATGTACCGAACAGTACAGTGAAGCAGGGATATTCAAGAGTTTGGTATATGAAAACCAAGCAAACTCGGTAAACTGAATCAACATTCGCTGAATATTCTTAAACGTCAAGATAAACAATGCATTAGGTCCTAAGTAACATCGAGAGATTCTTTTCGTCGACTTTCTCTTTCGTTAATAGTTTGTCTATTAAACGATTTGCTGAGGTTTTTGAAGCATTGGGTCCTTGATTCCACTTTATATTACCGTACTGTGTGTTGAAAGTACTTAAACATGTTTTTATATAGCCGTAGGAACGCAAGAAGAAAGTCGACAAAGAGAGCCTCCCAATGTTACTTAGGAGTAAAAAGTCAATTTTTGCGTGACGTAATTATTTGATCTTCCCTATGATGTTAGTCGCTCCAGATCACACTGTAACCATCCAGTACCCATTAATGGGTAAAATATCACCCATTTCAAACTTAAGTGGGTTAACTCCTTTAATGGGTAAAACCATTTTACCCATTAATGGGTAAAGAGCCTGTACGTCAGGCTATCGGGTATTTTTTACCCATTTTTTTAAATGTTTGTTATTAGAGAAATGGGTATGAAATACCCATTTTTCTAAACGTTTGTTATTTGGAAAATGAGTATGAAATACCCATTTTTCAAAATGTTTGTTATATGCGAAATGTCAATGAAATGCCAATTTTTGTGATTTGTTTTTAATGTTATATTGAATAATTAGCATTAGAATAACCATGGTATGTCAAGTTCGGGGGTTTTTACATCTGCAAATATTCCGGCGACGGGGTGGTCTATTGAAGTGGTCATCACATCGTGATCATCCAGAGAGATCCCTACATCGCCCAAACAATTCCTGAAGGTTTCCGTGGAATATATCTGATGAGATTTAATTTTGACGTCAACTTGATGAAAGCTTGGATGTTACGCTCCGGAAGTAACACGTTTTCGGAAGTACAAATCTACTGATGAAATTGAAGCATTTATTATAATAAATTAATAACGCACCTCTCAGTTTTTGGAAGCTTTCGCTATCCAATTTTACCTCCAGTTCTTCTATATTATTCGCGTTTTCGTGGACTGGATTCCACGAAGTTTTTCGAACAGCGTACTTTTAACCTAACTTTTTACTATACAAAGTGAGTCAGGAAAATGCTGATATTTTTTTCACATTAATGGGTAGCAAATACCCATCTTTTGGTCTCTCATTGAAAATAAAAAATGGGTCTTTAGTATGCATTATTTTGGTTTTAGAAGTACCCATTTTTTTGACAGCTTCATATACTATCAAAAAATGGGTACATTTTTACCCATTAATGGGTACTGGCCGGTTACAGTGCAGCCTGTAGTATCTTGTCATGCTCCTTCTTTGCTCCACACGGAGAAACCAAACCATCCAAAATCAAGTGTGAAAGTACTCAAAACTAAGTACTCTGATAGGACTACTATTTTGGATATTATTTCGCTCTCACTGGTAGGTAGTTTTAACTTAATCTTAAAGTTAAATTGAAAAAGTCAACTTCACCCAGAGCAAGGTATTTGAAGGGTAGTAAATTTGCAGTGTACGCGAGAAGCGCCTTTCGAGAAACTATACAAAGCGGAGTGTTGGACTGTAACTTGGTTTTGGCTGAAAATTTTTGATCGTCATTCAGAAAACAACAGTGCTGATAAGTGGAAGCGATTTTGTTTCAAATTGTGTTGTATCCGGTTGAGAGTTTAACGCGTCCGGCACTACGTATAAGCAAAATGGAGCAATTAAAGAAAATTGTGGATTCGGGAAGCTACAAAAAATTAACCGGTAAGTGTAATTATTATACTTATTCGATTGTCTATTTCTCATTCTTGTCGCTTTGAAGGTATGAAAATTTGGACAAATTGATGCGTTGATGGATGCAAACAAACCTTCTAGGGCAACTGCACAGTACTGCACCAATGGATCCTGAGGCAGAAATCGGATGTACTGAAAACTTTTCCTTATCTTCTATCTTACAATGGACTCATGGTAAGAATTATAATTAGTTTCCAAATTACCAAATTTTTATTGATTCAAAAAACATTTCAAAAAATTTAAGCAAACTTGACGCAATGTGGTATCGAGCGACAAATAAATCAAGACATGTCCCCCGAAGAGTTTTTGGCAATGCCCTTAGTTTGCTGGGCGAAGGTAGGTTAAATTTTCAGACAAATATCTGTTGTGCTTAATACGTGAAAGCATAGCAAGTAGATTACAATCTCCTTCAGAGTAATCGCCTAGTCTATTTATCGTGCGCAGCTCAATTATTTCATTATTATTCGAGTTTGTGATACAACCACAACACATTTCAATACCCTTTTAAGGTCAAAAAAAGTTAAAACTTGTTTTTTTTACAGGTGCACGTTGATACAAGTGCAAATGCGGTAAATAACTATTTAGCCGCCCATCGCAACGATCCGCCTAACATCTTTTGTTTTGTTTTAAGATCGAGGCAGCTTTTAGGTTAACACAGAATTCAAGTTCATTTTCTTAATGAAATGTTTTGATGTACCCGAAAATGCATTAATAAATCACCCATATTTTGTTTGAATTTTTAGTTTTCTCTTATTGGATTGAAAAATGAAAGAAAGTTTACTTAAGTCCATTTTCGTATTTCAAACGTAAATATAAAACTCAATTTTGGATAATTTTTACTGTCGATTAGTTTTTAACGAATAGTTAATTTCACTCAGCATTGAGTCTTTTCGGAAAACTCAAAATTGGATACTTCGTAAATAACTCAATTATGAGTGGTTTTACTTAGCTGTCAAGATGAGTGAAAATGACTTAATTTTGGATACTTTGGTTTCTCTGTGCAGCGAAAATCAGAAAGCCCAAAGTAGATTATACATCAGGTGAGTATTTGTTAGTAACACCAACAGTTACACGGTAAATGAAAGAAATTCAAATAAAAAATATAACCCTTGTGTATCCTAATCGGCAATACCAAGCTGATCTGATGCAAACTGCACGTAGTTATGCCAACAATCAATATGCAACTAGCGATTTGAAATTGGTTCACTGTTGTAGAACCCCTTGGTCCGAATTACACCTTGAAGCCAGCACCTTGTTATACATATTTGCGCCTTTGTTTCGATTTTCTGTGTTATTTTGACAGAATATTTGAGAGTGTGTTCGTGTGAGTTCATTATTAGGGGTGCATTATTAAGCTTGGGACCGATCATGGGACCGATGTGCTAGTACTGACTGAGCCAAGAAAAAAATCGTTTTTGTATGGGACCTACTGGTCTTAGAGTTAGTCTATGGTTATGCTTCGCCCTCGGAGTTTTAATATAATTTAAAATTCTTATAAAAAGTATCACCAATAAAAAGTATAAATTTCTTCTCAAGAAAAAAACGGATTTCAGGTTCTTTTTTCATTTTCCTTTGCATCTCAACGGGCAAAACTGTTTTTGGAATAAATTAAATTTAAAAAATGCTTGCGCTTGAAACTGTTGCAAAGTTTGTCTTGTTACCTGTTTTAATGCCATATTTATCTCAAGCAAAACAATGCATTAGGTCCTAAGTAACATTGAGAGGCTCTCTTTGACGACTTTCTCTTTGCGATCCTACGGCTTTGTAAATACATATTCAAGTATTTTCTACATACAGTACGGTATTATAAAGTGTTGATAAGGATCCAATACGTCGAAAACATCAGCAAACCGTTTAATAGACAAGCTATTAACCAAAGAGAATCGACGAAGAGAATCTCTCAATGTTACTTAGGACCTAATGCATTGTTCAGCTTGATCTGAACTCGCAGATGGAACAATAATTTTATACGTTTCTACGAAGCGAAATATGAAAACAAACGAACGTTGTCAAAACAAGCATATTTGATATTTTGAAGAAATAAAACAGCAGTCCGGATTTTCATTGAAATGTCAGTTCCAACTCGACAAAACATCGACAGCTAAAGGTAAAAAGGTTCTTGTTGGTGCTTGAGGTGGAAGTTCATAGAATTCAAGAATTGCAGTTCCCAGGATCGATTATGGTTCCTCTACCAGAGCCATTTGCATTTTTATGGCACTAAACCAGCAATTTGGCGCGGTGATCCAGTTGTATCCACGGAACATTTTTTGTATCAGAAACTTTTTTGGTCCATCTCGAGACAAACCAAGAAATAACCGGGTATGCAGTGTGTGTAACCCCAAACTCTCGTAACGAAAGGAACCAACTGGGACTTGAAAGTTTGTGAGTTCCATACTCACTTCTGCTCAGGAACTTTCAGTAAATGCCGATTGTTTCCGGAACATAGCAGCTGCAGTTCTGTATTGCTTTCACTAGGAGAGTTTGGGGCTACACACACTTTATAAACGGCCAGAAAGTGACGTGCTTTTCTTTTGCTGCGCCGTTTTTTGCGAAATCCAAAATTTCAATAATAGATCAAATTTGTGGAATAAAATTTAAATAACATGAAATTATATAATCATCCGTGTGCCGTACTATACAATATTATTATATAAAGGGTGTCCACGATGAAATTGCCACACTATGAAATTGCTCTAATTTTTTAACCGTTGGGTAGAATTTAATGAAAATTTGGGTCGATTTAGCATTATTTACATCCTGCGAGTTTTAAAGTCCTGTGATCAAAACTCGCGGAAATGGAGTCGAAAGAACAGCTCGTGCGTGATAAAATATTGCGCATTCATCACGAGAACAAGGATCTCTCGCATCGTTCCATCGCTAAAACGTTGGGAATCGCGAATTCCACGGTGTCGCGACTGATTAAGCGGTTCGAGGAACGGTTGACCACCGATCGGAAGCCCAGAAGTGAAGGAAAAAGTATTCCGTACAACACCAAAAATCACAACCGCGTAGTTGGGGCATTCAACCGAAATCCGAACGCCTCCGTTCGGGATGTGGCTAAGAAGCTGCACCTAAGCCGAAGTTTTGTCCAGAAGGCCAAAACTAAGGCTGGGCTTCGAACGTTCAAGGTACAAAAGGCCCCTAATCGTGACGAGAAGCAGAACAAGTCCGCCAAAACCCGTGCCAGGAAGTTGTACCTCAACATGCTGACAAAAGTTGAATGCTCCATCATGGAAGATGAAACATATGTGAAGGCCGACTTCAAACAGATCCCCGGCAACCTGTTTTTCACGGCCAAGGATAAGTTCAGCGTTCCGGAGCATGTCCGCACTCAGAAGATGTCCAAATTTGCGAAGAAATTCCTGGTTTGGCAAGCCATCTGCACGTGCGGGAAGCGGAGTGCACCTTTCGTGACCCGGCTGCTTCCTCTCCTGAAGGCCCACAACGTCCCAACAATCTTCTGGCCGGATTTGGCCTCATGCCACTACTCCAAGGACGTGCTGAAGTGGTATGCGGACAAGAAGGTCAATTTCGTGCCGAAAATGTTCAACCCTCCCAACACTCCGGAGCTCCGCCCCATCGAGAAGTACTGGGCGATTATGAAGCAGCACCTTCTTAAACGACCTAAGGTAGTGAAGACAGTCGAGGAACTCAAGAAAGTATGGGTTTACATGCAAAAAACGGTTGATTCACAGTTTGTGCAGAATCTTATGGCCGGGGTTAAGGCCAAGGTGCAGGCATTTGCGTATGGACTGTAAATAAAATACAAGTAAAATGTTAAAATGAAGTTTAATAGTTATTTCTCAATCCCTGAAAATTTGATGGCAATCGGATGAAAACTCGAATTTTGCGAATCAATTTTGTGTGTGGCAATTTCATCGTGGACACCCTTTACATAGTGAGTGATACCCTAAATGTGTGAGATGCTGCAATTCGTTTTTCTGGGTGTGGTCTAGTGCAAGGTGAATTTAATACTTCAGGTGGTCTCAATACTATATAGGAGAATTTCAGCCATGTTTAAACGCATACTAATACAATCCATATCAAGTAAAATACTGGTCTGGCAGACTGAAGCTGTCTCCTTTACACCTATGCAATAGTGCCTGTGATGTCAAACTCGTAGTTCCATTTTAAAACAAACGAGTAAAGGAGATGATTTCTCGAGTACTTTTTCAAACAGACGTATCTGATTTTGTAAACAAAGAGGGGAAGTAAAATGCAAACGTAAAATTCATGAAACCCTTAGCACTTTTACGCAAACTATGGCCACCAACACAAGGAATAACATTTCCTTCACATGATGGTGATGCTACTTTCCGTGAGGGTACTGAGAGTTTTGAGAAATTTACGTTTGAATCTTACTTCCCCTCTTTGTTTACAAAATCAGATACGTCTGTTTGAAAAAGTACTCGAGATTTGTTTCACACTGCCAGGCCTGTGTTCTATGCCATGGGATGTGATGCGTCAGGCTGCACGGTTTGTTTGCCAATATTTCGCGCGGGGAAAGTGCACGTGCTAATGTTTGTAAACAAAACGTTTAGCCCATACCGTTTACATTCACTTAAAACTCTTCACTCCTAGGCAAAATTGCAATCAACAGCTGTCATTATGTGAGTAACACACTATTGAGTATTCCTTACTCTTTCGCTCCACTGCTAAATCTCATTTGATACCCCGCTACTTCACCCGTCTTCCCCACCAACTGAAGAAAATAGACCACCTGAAGTATTAAATTCACCTTGGTCTAGTGGTTTTAATTTTCTTTTTGGTGGTCCACAACTGACGGAAGTGGGTTAGCTGTTTTGCTTAAACCTGCCTTGCGTGTTGATCCATATTTAAAGAATTTTTGTATCATATGTATGACCCGGTGTTTGTTAGTGATAGTGGTTCCTGTTACAGTTGCGAAGAAAACTCTAGTGGTCGATTGAGTAAAATGATTCGCGTTGCTCTTATACAGGTTCGCTATCAACAGCGTGTGATCCAATGAAATTGTAGAGTGCACTGAATCACTGAAAAGATGCAGTCAACAAGGAGCCAATGGTGCCAAACACATAGTTGTAATCAACCATCGACCCGCAACATCCGGGGACTACAAAGATTCTATTTATATCTTTGTTCTTAATTTTGTTTCTTCTCAGGCAACAAATAGTTTATTTCTACCAAATTTTGAAGACAATATCTAATATCTCTCTATTTTTCAAAGCTTTTTAAGTAGTGGTGCTTCGGTTGGGCATGAAAATGAACTGGTATAGCAGAGACTAGACGAACGCCTGCGAAGTTGGGTACAGGCGACTCGTGAGGTAATAAGTCCGGAAGCAGAATGGTTATCAAGAGCATACAAAACCAGAACGAGATCGATAAAGACTTGACCAAGAAGGAAAGTAAACAGAAAAGGAAAGAAACAACGAAGATTGGTAAGAATGTTACAGTTTTACTTATTATATACATAAAACCATAACTAAATACGCGCCAGAATAAAAAAAAAACTGAATTTTGATTCTGGAGGTGTGATTGCATCCCGTATATCCATTTGATATATGGGTGTATTCATGCGGGGCTTATTGCACATGATAGCGACCTCAGAATGTACGCGTAGACACAGGCATTCTCGAAATGGGTCGTTGGAACTGCAATAGAGCTATCACCTTTTATCTCCAGGGCTAAAAGTGTTTGCTCCTATAGATATAATGTCAAAAATAGGTGCAGACAAATTTCTTCCATAAAAGCACTGCCGGTCAGTGGGAGGTGAATCGTACACACATACACACACACACATACACACACACACACACACACACACACACACACACACACACGCACACACTGAAATAAAACAGCAGTCCGTGTTAAGCTGTCACAAAAGATTTAAAATCTCGTTAAGATCATCTCATCTTTTTCAAAGATCGGAATGCAAAATGAGGAGATCTGATCAAATAATAATCAGGCAGTCCGGCCCCAAGGTCTTCTTGCAACAAAAGATAAGTTATCCACAGAGAACAGACATCCGAGCCAGAGTGCCCTCCGTGTGTAAATTTCTGTAACTGCCATTTTAAAATTACAGCTTGTTTCCGTTAGTTTTGGTGATTCGTATGTTGATGGCACCACCTGCGCGCCTTGAGGCTGTCAATTTTAGTTTGGTGAAACCTAGACAAGGCGGCGCTGATTTGCCAACGGTTTGCTTTTGAAAATTTACACAGTAAATTAAGAAAAAAATGTTCGAGCCTGAATGTCTGTCATCTGTGGTTACACGTCGTAGATGGCGCTCGTTCAAAATGGATTTACGAACTGACGACGAAATCGACGATAATGACGATACTGATCAATTCCATACAGCTTGAAAAATAGCTATAGGCTATAGCTGAATAGCTATAGGTAGAAAGTTATTAACAATTTCAGTTTTAGATATACTACGATGTTTAATCTCACTTTTGCTATACTTGGATTGCTCAATACGCATTGATTGCTCTACAGAAACAAGCAAAACAAAGATGGAGGAAAATGGAAAAAGTTGTTTCCGCGAGTTCGTGCTGAAGGAGCTAAAGTTAAATGGTAATGTTTTGGCAGCTTTTGAACGTAAGTTAAGAAAATATAATGTTCAGCGTACGATTTAATAATTCTACAACTTTGGTACAGATGCAGTGATCGGTTTCATAAAACTATTGTGTATTTCTAGGGATGAGTTAAAGGATATTTTAACAAGTTCTGGATCTTACGATTTACCATGGCATTTTGAATAAATTTTCAGGCGAATCTTAAGTTTGCGTCAGAAATGTGTAAGTTACTTTTAGTCAAATTTTTAATCTCACATGCATGTTTATAGCAAGAGATAAGCCCTCTCACCGTCGACAAGGTGGAAATTTTGGCCAACGAGAGGCTACACTTCACATAGACAGTTTCCTAGGAGAACGAAGAAATGAACTTTGGTTTCAGACATATCCGAACGTTTAGTTTATTCAAACATAATTGCTAGAACATTAAAAAACAAAACAACATGTTTAAGGGAACATACGTAGGTCTTGGATAACAATTTAGGATCACGAGAGGAGAGCTAAGAATTTGGCTGAATTTCTAGTTTTAAAGTAGGAATTTTCACCAAATGAGGAAAGCGTTGAAAGTTATTGTTAAACTTTTGCTTGGTAGCAACTCGCGAGGCTCTATCTTATCTCAACAAGAACCCGCAAAACAAAACACTTACATCAAAAGTACGAAGCATATGAAACGCATTTATTCATCAAGGTTCGTCAGTCGCACTCCATAAAAATATACAATCGCGTGCAATGATTTTCAAACCGAAATCAATTGTAGTTATAAATATGCTGGGTTAAATTGTGGTACAAAAAAACAAGATTAAAAAAATTTACTATAGTCCAGTTTAAAACTAACCCAAGCTTCGCATTCGTTAAACATCGCCAACGGATCGTGGCTGTCCGCAATTTTTGGTTTGTCTTCGGTCAAAGGATCGAAGAGCTTGCGTTTGATTTGCATTCGTCCTCCCGTTGAAGCACCAGATGCGACAATCTCGTTGTGGGCAACAGAATGTTTCTTGCCATGCGACTTTTTATTCGCAGTCGAGCCTCCCGGGACTTGAGTATCTGCTGTTCCGGATGCCATGCTCTGATGCGCACTATTTGTCCCAGACTGTTTGGAAAATTGTTCCGGAGTTAGGAAGTTTTGTGAGCCAATCGATTTAGACCGTTGCTGTTCGATCTCGCCCATTGATTTGTGCCGTTGTCTCTGGCGATTGCCAGCCTGACTATGATTAGCAGCATTTCCGCTCTTATTTTCGAAGTATTTAGAATTTTGCTTCCCAGTTGAAGCAAACACTGGAGAATTATTGTTACCGTTTTCTGGTCCTTTGTGCTTGTTTTTTTGTTCCTTTTCAAGCCATTTCTTTAGACGCTTTACAAATGGCAGTATCATAAAGAAGGAATTTCCATTCATGCTGAGATTATCCTTAACAAAGTTATCGTTCTTGGTTGCCGGTAGCAGATCAATTGGGAACCATTCGCAACATTTGATCTCATTTCGGGTTTGGGGTGTAAATACCGTCGACATTGGAACCCCACGAATAAGATATAATCTTGTGTACTGATAGTTGATGATCACTTCGATGTATTCCGAGGGTACGAGTAAATGCTTGATTGCAAATCCAGTCTCTTCGTATACCTCACGGATGGCGCAGTGAACTGGTTCTTCGTTTTCGTTGATTTTACCTTTCGGGAAGCCCCAAGATGATTTCGCCCAGAACGATTGCACCAGCAGGACATGTTTTAAGTCTTCCGACAGAAGAATCGCACCATAAGTAGGAACCGATAACTTGTACTGCTTCCAGTCTTCGAGAATCTTTTCAACGAATGGCAAGTGCGGCAGTAGAAAAGGGATGCGCTGTAATGGCAGAGCTGTTTATTAAAAATTTTGCATACATTTTTCATAACACAATTACATACCTGGAACAGTTGGAACGCAAATTGTTTGATACCACACTTTTGCTTCTGTTGCAGACAGTAAAAGTCCAGATAAAACCAGTGGGCAAGTTCTATTTGAAAGCAAACGCGGATAAGATTTTGTCGTTCATTTTCCGGAACATTGATGATGAATCGGCTTCCCAGGTCGTCCAGGATATCGTTACTTATGAAATTCGATTGTGATTGGCTGGTCTTGGGCTTACTGCCACTCGGAATCGATGTTACAGCTGTTGCCGGACTATTTGTGGCCATTGTTCATTGATATTGGACAATATAAAGGATATATATTTTTATTTTTTAATTATGCTCATCACATAGAGCACATAAACCACTCACTTTCACAAGTAGAATAAAAGCAAGCCACCGACGATTGTTTGTTTGTTTTGACGGAAACTATTCATCGAAGGGAATGTATTAACCTTACTTTTTGACAGTTCATGGCGCTTGTTTACATGATAAGCCAGAGAAACGATTTATTTTTAATGTATTTGTTCTTTACGATTCGATTTGCAAAATACAGTTTAAAAAAGCACAGGTGGATGTTCCAAATAATAGAGCCCAAAACCTCAAACAACTTCATCGAAAATATTTTGATGCCCCGTAAACAAGCTCCCTGAACTGTCAAAACTGTATTGATGATGCCATCGTGCAATGGCCTATTGAGGTACAAGATTGACATGGTGCTACGGTGCTACACTCAAAAATGTTACCAACCAATGTAGATTTAAATTCAATAAATTCTGCACGGATAAAAATACTTATAACAACTGTATTTGAAAATCTTATATTTTTTTGCCATAACGATTAACTAATAATGTATAATCAAAGTTTTTCTCGTCGTCTCCAACGTAGAGACCTCGGAGAGAAACATCGTGAAGCGATGCGATACTTGGTGATCGTCAGTCGTTGCGAATCAAAACAAACCCAAAAAAGGAGAGAGTTCCTCTCCCATGTGCGCATCAGTAAACAGAGTGCACACAATAGATCGCTAACACCCCGTTCACACTACAGCTTATATTACGTGATATAGGCTATCTTGATATCAGCCTCTATACATCTAGTTTTCACTGGAAATAATGTGCATGGTTTTTGATAACAAGATACTCTATATCACGTAATATAGGTTGTAATGTGAACGGGGTTTAAGAATAAACTATACAAGCCACAGTGGTACATGAGCGTCTTTCCATGCGTCAATTTTTGCCTGTTGAAGTGGCGGACTTGTTCCGTCGCTACAACCTACCCCGCAGTGGGATGTTGCAAAGATTGACGTCCATGGTTGCAATTATAATTGATGCATCAAAGATCGATTCAATAATTTCAACCGCTTCGAATCCCAGAAACCGTAATCCCTGTAATAGAATTTATAATTATTATATATACTAGGTTCATCAAATATTTACTCACTTTGTTTCGCCTCCAGTTGGTCAAACGCTGGAATATTTCATCCACATTCCACATTGACGGCGACACGACTTGCTGAAGTTCATCTTCGCTTATCGTATATAGATTTGCCAAATTTATTCCGCTTTCTATAAATAAATAGGTCATTAAACAATTACAACAAGTTACGAATCACATATACCTGATAAAACCTGTAGCAGTTTAATTCTTGCAGCACAATTGACGAAAAACTTTCGAGCGCCATTTTGACTTTTTCAATCCAAAAACCAATCAATAGTATGTGGCAAATTTAATACCTTTCAGTCATAAGGTGAGACACATACTTCTCGTTGGGTTTGAAAATGAAAAATATGTATCAAAATAATACGTTTCAAGTGAAACACAAATAAAAATTATTATATATTGCCGGTTGCAGTTGTGATTGGACTCTAGAAGTGCTTTTTGCACATTTTAAAGTGTGATAAAAGTGCACGTTTACGTCAAATCGTTTTGTTGTCTTCGGTGCACTTATCCTTTATGCTGAAAGGTATAAGTTCACTAAAGACAAGAAACGATTTGACGTAAACGTGCACTTTTATCACACTTTTTCTGTTTTTGTCGGAGTCCATTTTTAACTGCAATCAGCAATATGATATGAAACACATGTGACAGCAACACATAAAAGGCATAAGTTTGAATTAATATTTTCATTATTTAATTTTTTATCAGTGTAGATTTTTGCAATCTGCTTTGTACAATGAAATCTATGTGCAGGACACATAGTTTTTTTGGTTCCATCTAAAATCCATATGTGGCCGCACATATTATTCATTTGACACATAATTTTCATATACCCTTCTAAGGGGATTATGTTTATGTGTAGCAACTCAAATCTATTAGATATGCTGATTTTTACCATTAATTATGTGCAGATTTTTTTTCGTGTATGGACAAAACCGAAAAAAATTACTTTTATCACTTCTGGATCCAAATTTCAAAAATATATTTATATACCTAGTTGCAAAATCAGCACGCATATTCCTACGCATTAAGGTTTTTGAATTTGCGTAAAAAGTTACATATATTTAACTTTTCGTGCAATTTAAAAAATAAACCATTTGCGTGCTTCTTTCTCACTGCCACTACGGTAGACATTTATTTTTTATTATTCTTAGCCAAATGTGCGAAAATTAATTTTTCTGATTTTCTCCATTCTTAAATACATTAGCGTACTTCTTGACACGATTTATCACTCTATGCTCGAGTACCCATTTATATTGTTCATTAATTCAAAGTTCAATATTATGTACCCTATTGAAATGAATATAAAAATTGCACAAGTCCCTTTGAAAATGATTGGCCGCAACCCCGTACGTGACAACTGTGAAAGGCCTATGGAACTTTGTTGACCAAACATTGTTAATCCTTTTCTTGCAAAGCAAAGACCCGTAAACCATCGAGTAGGAGAAAATCTTGTTCTGACAATTGATTTGCGCTTCGGTTAAATTCGTTTTACTGGTGATAGACCCGTTTCAATTGTTGCACCAAATTTTTTCTTGGATTTTAGACGCTAAAAAATGTTCATCGTACTCTCTTATAATCCATTGTGAACCAATAATGAACACAACTGTATCTGAAAAAAAGGTCAATTAATAATCATAACATATACCTGATAAAACCTGTAGCAGTTCGTCATTGCAGCACAACTGACGAAAAACTTTTGAGCGCCATTTTGACTTTTTTAATCCAAAACCCAATAAATAGTATGTGGAAAATTTTATACCTTTCAGTCATAAGGTTAGATACATACTTTTCATTGGGTTTGAAAATGGAAAATATGTATCAAAATAATACGTTGCAAGTGGAAAACAAAAAAAAAATATGTTGTTTGATATGAAATACATGCAGCGGTAGCATATAAAAGAAATAACTTTGAATTAATGTTTTCATTATTTTATTTTAGTGTGGAGTTCTTCGTAATTTAGGCGTAGCTCGTTTTTTAGACATCTTGAGACTTGTTTTTTAAAAAACAAACATTTTTTTTATATGCAAACTAAAAAAATAGTTGTTTTTAAAATCACCTACATTTCTTCTGTAATTTACATCATATTTATATGAATAAAATGCTCACAAACATTATAAAAGTTGCAGATTTACGTATATAGCCTTCTCTCAGTCCAAGAAAAATCTACAGATGCGAGCCTTTCTACTATTTTCAGGTTAATTTTTAATGAAAACATGGAATTTTCGCAAGGGGAAACCCGGATAAAAATAACCATTCAATTACATGAAAATAATATTAAATAATATTAAAATTTATTTCCGACCATGAATTTAATTGTTCATGAATCAGATAAAGGAAAAATGCATGTTGTCATTTTCTAGATCTACAATTCACTCCATATGCTTAGATTTTCAACAATTGTGAAACAATACAATCAATAGTAATTGGTTCAAATTTGTTCGGAAAATAATGTTTTTTTCTATAGTTAAGATACATGACAACCCTCCTTTTCTATTGTCGATGTCTCAGTTTACATTAGATTCTATTGAGCCAATAATAACCCCTATTGTCATCTTGTCGTTGTGAACAATAATATTAGTTGTACATACTATAGATTCTATTGTATGGTTACAATACATTCAATTGTAAATCTATGAGATTTTTTTATTCGGGAAGACAGCTTTCTTGTTTATTGTTTATTGTTTATTTAAAGTAGACATCAATAGACCAAGTTTAGGTCCTGATGATGTTAAAAAGAAAAAAAAATACAATAAGAAACGATTACATAACCTCTTAACTGGATTCAAAACAAAAAAATAAATAAGTAAAAATAAAATAATTAAAGCTATACCGTTCTAGAAACGGTGGAAAATCTCCGACAAAGTGCGTTCCGCGTCAGATGGAAATCGAAAATGGACGCCACCCTATTGAAGGTTCGCTGCAACCCGTGAATAGCGCTATTCAACCCATAGTTGGTGCGGCGAAAAGGAAGCCTGAGCATGGAGTTGTGGCGCATTGGCCTAGGTTGGGCATTGATGCTAATTTGTTGAAGGATCTTTCCGCAGTCGATTCTTCCTTGTAGCACATCTGCAACAGTTAAAGCTCTACATATATCTCTACGGACCCGCAGAGGCTCCATGTCGACCAAATGACACCGACTTTCGTAGTTAGGAAGACGAAAAGGGTCGCTCCAAGGAAGTCTACGAAGTGCGAACCGAAGACAACGGCGTTGAATAGATTCGATTCGCTCGGCGCCATTATCATAGCATGGACTCCAGACCGCTAAACAGTACTCCAGTGTCAAACGAACGACGGAATAATAGAGCGATTTTAGGCAGTGAATGTCGCTGAAGTTCTTCGCAACCTTGAATATAAAACCGAGTGTCCTTGATGCTTTGTCAACAACATACGATAAATGTTGCGTGTACGTCAGTTTCGAATCCAGCTGAACACCTAGGTCTAGAACGCACTGTGTTCTTTCGATGGTCGTACCGAGGAGATGGTAGTTGAACAGAATTGGTTAACTAGAAATTAGAAGAAGAATTAGTATCTTCCATTTAATTCCAACTACCTTTGCTTATCTTCGACAGATACGCGTATTTCGTCTACAATGTGCAGACTTCTTCAGTGTCTCGTACTAATAACTCGACTGAGACACTGAAGAAGTCTGCACATTGTAGACGAAATACGCGTATCTGTCGAAGATAAGCAAAGGTAGTTGGAATTAAATGGAAGATACTAATTCTTCTTCTAATTTCTAGTTACAGGTATTCCACTAAACAGCTCAAACCCTCTAGGATTCATGCAGAATTGGTTATTTCTGACGTGAGAAGGTTATTACTGAGCACTTGACCGTGTTGACCACCAACCGATTTAGAGTACACCAATCAGCAAAGGCATCAACCTGCGCTTGGAGAAAATGGCAATTGGCGGTTGAACAGATTCGCATAAAGATTTTCAGGTCATCAACAAACGAAAGGCGGGGCCCTCCTATAACATAGTGTACGTCGTTGAAGTATAAAAGAAATATCAACGGTCCCAGATGGCTACCCTGCGGTATCCCGGACGTTTCGCAGAAACTTCTTGAACGAAGGTCACTCAAGGCAAATGTCAATTGACGCCCTGTGAGAAATGATCGAAACCATCTTAAAAGATTACCACCAACTCCTAGCATAGACTAACTCCATAGACGAACTCTAAGACCAGTAGGTCCCGAACAAATTCGTTTTTTTTTCATGGCTCAGTCAGTACTAGCATAGACTAACTCTAAGACCAGTAGGTCCCATACAAAAACGATTTTTTTCTTGGCTCAGTCAGTACTAGAACATCGTCCCAAGCTCGGTCCCAAGCTCAATAATGCACCCCTTATAATGAACTCACATGAACACACTCTCAAATACTCTGTCAAAATAACACAGCAAATCAAAACAAAGGCGCAAATATGTATAACAAGGTGCTGGCTTCAAGGTGTAATTCGGACCAAGGGGTTCTACAACAGTGAACCAATTTCAAATCGCTAGTTACATATTGATTGTTGGTACTAGCACATCGGTCCCAAGCTCAATAATGCGCCCCTAATAATGAACTTACACGAACACACTCTCAAATATTCTGTCAAAATAACACAGCAAATCAAAACAAAGGCGCACATATGCATAACAAGGTGCTGGCTTCAAGGCGTACTTCGGAGCAAGGGGTTCTACAACAGTGAACCAATTTCAAATCGCTAGTTGCACATTGATTGTTGGTATTCCTCTGAATTAATATTTTCATTATTTGATTTTTCAACAGTGTAATATCATAGACTAACTCTAAGACCAGTAGGTCCCGAACAAATACGATTTTTTTCTTGGCTCAGTCAGTACTAGCACATCGGTCCCAAGCTCGGTCCCAAGCTTGATAATGCGCCCCTAATAATGAACTCACATGAACACACTCTCAAATATTCTGTCAAAATAACACAGCAAATCAAAACAAAGGCGCAAATATGTACAGCAAGGTGCTGACCTCAAGGCGTATTTCGGACCAAGGGGTTCTAGAACAGTGAACCAATTTCAAATCGCTAGTTGCATATTGATTGTTGGTAATATTGTTCTTTTTAGGCTTGTTAGGAAGTATTTGTGGTTGCAAATAGATATCAGTTGTTGATAATATTTAAAAAAAAATCATAGATGGGATACATAGATATTATCATTGCGTTTTTATCAGTGAATGATTCGCCCTAACACCATGGCTTCTGACAATCCTTTTTTTCAGGCGCAGTCAACACAAACGTTCATTCAATTTCATGCCCTCCGTTTTGTGCCGTTCCCCGCACACTATTCATTAGTCGATACTACTTCTCGCCATCATGCCTACACGTGCACAGCGGAACGAATAGGAAGCAAAATTCATTCACGCACTCTCTTCACGCTGCTCCCTTCTGATTTTTTCACATTTCCATTTCGTCCAAGATCCCTTTGCCGTTTACGGCAGTGAATGATTGCGAAAAAAAGTCAGTTCGACGGCAGTCACCACTAGCGAATGAAGTTTTCGATTATTCAAAAAACAGGTGGAATTAGAAAGAAATGGCTACACAGGGCAAGCGAAAATTTCGAGACATGGTGCGGGAGTTCGTTACCGAAAATGAAGTAAGTGTGTGGTGTAGATTAAGCGGCAATGACAGGTGCAAATATTTCCAAAAAAAATACGATTCAGGAAATTTTGTTCGCCATTTTCGCGGCATGCACTGCGAGTTGGCAAAGGAAAAAGGATTTTTCAAGGACGGAGAGGAACTGGCAACTAAATCGAAAAAAGTTAAGAAAATATCCGTGGCCATCACTGAGCAAACTGTAGTGGATTCGTGCGTAAAACTCGTGGCAGTTCGGAACATGCCGTTGTCATCAATGGACTGGCCAGAAATGCGGGCTATCCTCGATCCGCTGGCTAGTGGTCTAGGCACCAGTTTTTCATCGGCAAAAATAAAACAGTACATTACTGACGCTGCAGAGAAAATAAGGCGAAACATATCCTAGGAGATGAAGGGAAAGTTAATATCCCTAAAAATTGACTCTGCCTCGCGACATGGTCGCCACATATTGGGGATCAATACCCAATTTGTTAATCAAGACCAGGTCATCATAAGAACGCTTGGTAAGTAATAAATGTGAGCTTAGTTGTAAGTTCTATGATGTAAAAAGTTGTAGTGGACTTTAATCAATGATATTATACAAATGAAATAATGTAGGGGATTTCCAAATTGTTTACAGGTATGGACGAACTAAAGTTCAAGCAGACCGGAAAATTTCTGAAAAACAAAATTTTAGAAATCTTACAAAAGTACAAAATGGATCTAAAAAACCTGTACTCCATCACCTGCGACAATGGCGCTAATATGTGTGCTGCGGTGAAAGAGTTGCAGAAAAATTTCGAATGGTTAAAAATGGAGGAATACGAAGAAATTATTGACACAGAAGATGACAGCGTTCTAAACAACATCATACACGAATTCAAAGATTCTGTAAATTTAATAAGATGTGCTGTCCACACTCTACAGCTTGCCGTTACGGATGTAACGAAGCGTTTTGAAGATGAGATCCGCAAAGTGACAACGGTGGCAAAAAATTGCAGAAAAGTCGCCTACAAAGTGTATTTCGAAACAGAAGATCAGGCACTTCCACCGTTGTACGCAAAAACGCGATGGGGCGGAACATTCAAAATGTTAGATCATTTTAAGAGCAGTGAGGAGTTTTATGCAACGTTGGGTGTGAAATATGCAGAGCTTGGTAAATATAAAAACAAAGATTTGCATAAAACAAGATCCGAAAAGTTTCAATTTTTTTTGTTACAGACTTGAGCGATAGCTGGAAATTTATCGAGGATTTCGTTCAAGCTTTTCGACCGGCTTATGACTGCACAATCTCAATGCAAGACAAACATGTGGGCCTATCCGATTTCTACCTGCAGTGGCTCAACGCAACCAGAAAAGTGCACGCGGTTGAAAAATTATATGGCCACACAGTTATGCGAGACTTTGAAAGACAGGCTAGATAATCTAAAGAGGAACATGCCATTCAGGGCAGCCATACTACTGGATCCTCGCTTCAACTTCCTCAATTCCACTGTGTTTACACTTGATGAAAAAGAACAAATACGGGTAAGTTTGGTTTGAATTAAGTACATGTTCTGTGTTAAGCATAATACAAAAAAGTTCAATAGACTTTTTCTTTCTCACAAATTCTAGAGATTTATCATCAATACATCTGCTCGTATTTCTGCGCTAAATGAAGAATATCGCGGATCCCAACAGGAAGCTGTAACTGAACCATCCACATCTCAGCAAGACGAGTTAGACAACTTCCTAACCAGTATGTTCGGAGGTTCGCTGTCAGCATCATGTGAAAGTGAAGAAGGTTCGCAGAAAAATACTCTGGCGGAACAACTGAGCGTGCTTGATGTAGGACTCCGCCAACCCCATCATATTGATGTGTGGAATTACTGGTTACAGAAAAAGGCAACACATAAGGATCTGTTTGAAGTAGCTGCAGTTATTTACGCCGTTCCTTCAACGCAAGTATCGGTAGAACGTGCGTTTAGCGCACTTGCTTTGACCCTATCCGACCACCGAACTTCATTGGGAGAACACACATTGGAAGATCTTCTCATTGTGAATCTAAATCAAACAGTTCTGGAGAAGATTCTGCCTGAGCTGAAAGACTACAACACAGAAGATTCAGTAACTAATGCAAATTCAATTTAATATCATTAATCACCCGCAAAATAATCAAAAAATTAATAAATCAATGAAACAAAACAAACGCTTGTATCTTATATTGTCATTTCTATCGCAACATTAGAATTATCCTCGAGTACTTTTTCAAACAGACGTATCTGATTTTGTAAACAAAGGGGGAAGAAGTATTCAAACATCAATTTCTTAAAACTCTCAGCACCCTCACGGAAAGTAGCATCACCATCATGTTAGGGAAATGTTATTCCTTATGTTGGTGGCCCTAGTTTGAATTAAAGTGCTATGAGTTTCAAGGATTTAACGTTTGAATGTTACTTCCCCTCTTTGTTTACAAAATCAGATACGTCTGTTTGAAAAAGTACTCGAAAATCGATTTCTCACCATGATGTACAAATTAATACGTTATCATCAACAGTACAGATACATCTTGATGTTACGTAACTTTAGTTTTTGACTTCATCGTCGATTTCTTACAATGAACTACTCATATAGGGTATGTGTGTTTTCTGTACATATTGGCTGCATTATTCGTTTTATAGGTTCAATTTCGGCTAATTTAGATCATTCGAAGATCGTGTAGATAATCCGTTCAGCTTAACCATTAAAGTCATGGTGTCTAAAAAGTTGAGGAAATTGATAATTACGCGGAAGTGAACAACTATAAATTTATTAAAAATGTCTCAATTGCTTTGAAATAAATCGGTCATCCTGATATCAACATGATTTTGTTGATAATCGCCGAAATAATGACATATATGGTACATAGGCCGAATGAAGGAGCAACTCTAACATTACATCCCCTTACCCTATGTCATTAATTCAGCGATAATCAACTACATCATGTTCTTATTAATATTACCGATCCAATTCAAAGCAATTCGGACATTTTAAATTAATTTACTGTTGTTTACATCCGCGTAAATATTTTTTTTCAACTTTGTCATGATTTCACTGGTCAAACTGAACAGATTATCTTCGTTCTTCGAATGACCTAAACATGGCTAAATTGAACCGATAATCCGAATAATACTGCGTTGATGTACAGACAATATTCACACATCACAAACTAACAGTTCACACAGATAAAATAATAATTATTAAACAAGTAAAGGGTGGACCAAATGTTAGGGGCAGATACTTTTCATTGTTCTCAATAATGGCCTGTTGCCTGGATAACTTAGTAAATATGTTGTTATTGGTAAAATTTTCAATGGAAATGTATGACATTCGGTTGTGCTTTTTCGAAATGGCTCATCCAAACACAAACTAAAGGAACAAAACTTGTACAGAGTGAATTGTTATGTTTTCATTTTCAAAGGGCCAATGAATCAATCTCATAAAAGAAAGGCCAATGAAGATCTCATAAATACATACATATTTGTTATTGATTCATGTATAATTAATGGTTTTATGTTTTATTTAATTGCAATAGGCCATCAAATTACAGAGTTTCATTCACCTGCCATTGATTGAGCTGTAAAGATGCACGATGGATTGGACGATGGTTTGATTGACTGCCTGAGTCTAGGCGGGAACGAGCATTGTCATTTTCGTTATCCTACCGATTCGATTATGATACTGTGAATTCTGCTCCAACAGTTTCAGTGAGAGTGACGCGCCCTTCTTAACAAGCCATCCTGTAGAAAGCTTAATAAATATTACGAATTGAGTTATCGATTTGTTGGATCGTATCATTTAGTATCGTTAAGAATCTTATGTTCCCGCGGGTTTCGTGTTAGTGTCTCTTCTTACGAGTCCACCCCACCGTTTTTGGCCCTTCATACAGTGATATTGTTTTCGGATCGGTGGCTCAATTTGATTTTGCTACGAGCTACGTGACTATGTGCTAAATGTCAGCTTGATTGGATAAAGGGGAAGTTGTTAACTAGCCCTCCCGAGATGTTCATGACCAGCGCAAACCCACGCGCAAACACCGGACACAATCGAATTTAATTTAATGGATTTGAAAATAGAATCAATCGAGTTCCAGCGGGGCTCGGTGAGCAACATATTCCCTAGCAGAGTCCTACAGTGTAATCGGGGAATCCGTATATTAGAACGTGATTAAAGCGATGGTGTGGAGAAACGAACAAAAATACCTCGTATGCCGCACGCTCCCATTCGTTCGGCAGTTTCGGCTTTTCAATATGCACGAGAAGCGGAAGAAAGAATGCATGAAAAAATCATCTTCCACAGGACTGCTACGACAAACATCATGAACTCGACCGAAAAAGGTAGAATGACTGCGCCATTTTGTCCATTCATTCCACCGTTCTCGTTGCGCAAAGTGAATGCAAAAAACGTACGCGATCACGCAGTCACGGGTGAAAAGCAATCCATTTTCAAGCAC